>JADBJO010006149.1:30000-55000 GCA_016801955.1 Conus betulinus
TTCGTTCGTTCGTTCATTCATTCATTCATTCATTCGTTCATACATTCGTTCTTTCGTTCATTCAATCATTCATTCATTCACTTACTCATCATCATCATCATCATCATCATCATCATCATCATCATCATCTTCTTCTTCTTCTTCTTCTTCTTCTTCTTCTTCTTCTTCTTCTTCTTCTTCTCATCATCATCATCATCATCATCATCATCATCATCATCATCATTTTTATTATCAGTATTATTATTCTCGTCTTCATTATCATTATCATTATTGCCATCATCATGATCATCATCTTTTTTTTCCCAAGAGCAAAAGATAAGCAAATACATATAGCCTCTTCTTTTAATCCAACCTTGCCCTGTTATTTTACACACACACACACACACACACACACACACACACACACACACACACACACAGCGATGCAGGGAGCAAAAAAAAAAAACCGTAGGGAAACAGGTGCATATAAAATTCATAGTGGCATACGTTACCTCCCTTGGACTGCCCACTCGGTGGCAGCAAACTCCAAATTCCTCAGCTTGGACAGAACAAAGAAAGAACACCGCAGGATGGGATGTAGGGAGGACCAGTGTGACACCCTGTTAACACCAGCACAACAACACGACAGGCTGGACAACAAAGACTGGCAAGATTAAACTCACAACCTTGTATGTCACCTACGACGCTCTCTCTCTCTCTCTCTCTCTCTCTCTCTCTCTCTCTCTCTCTCTCTCTCTCTCTCTGTCTGTCTGTCTGTCTGTCTATCTCTGTCTGTCTCTGTACTCTCTCTGTCTGTCTGTCTGTCTGTCTGTCTCTCTCTCTCTATTCAGTTGTCACATAAGCAAGCATCTCGATGTTATCAATAACATTAGCACACAGAAAGAGTGCAAGGTTTCAGTTGTCACATAGCAAAACGACACCTGGAACTCTTCATTAATCATTTGTAAATCGAAATCGCATCAGTCATGATAAAAACATAATTCATATTAGTAAGTACAACAAATAACGGGTTTATACTTACTAATGTGTATTATGTTTTTATCATGACTGATGCGATTACGACTTACAGGAGCCATTTATAAAGAAATCTGAATGGTCTCTTGAAATATTTTTTTGTAGTGGGTGCGCTTCAATGTGTGTGTGTGTGTGTGTGTGTGTGTGTGTGTGTGTGTGTGTGTGTTGTGTTTGTGTTGTGTTGTGTTGTGTTGTGTGTTGTGTGTGTGTGTGTGTGTGTGTGTGTGTGTGTGTGTGTGAATGGTCTCTTGAATTACTTTTGTTGTGCGAGCGCTTCAGTGTGTGTGTGTGTGTGTGTGTGTGTGTGTGTGTGTGTGTGTGTGTGTGTGTGTGTGTGTGCGTGTGTGTGCGTGTGTGCGTGCATGCGTGCGTGCGTGCGTGCATGCGTGCGTGCGCGCGCGCGCGCGGTGTGTGTGTCAGAGAGAGAGAGAGAGAGGAGAGAGAGAGAGAGAGGAGAGAGAGAGGAGAGAGAGGGAGAGAGAGAGAGAGAGAAAGACAGACACGGACAGAGACTGAGAGACAAACAGATAAAATCCATGTCCCCCCACCCCCCCCCCCACCCCCACGTCCCATCCCACGCCCCCTTCCCCCTCTCCCCTTCGCCCTACCCTCGCCAATCTGTCCTCCTCCTCCTCCTCCTCCTTCTCCATCCCCTAACCCTTAGACGGCTCGACAACTTCCAGGGGCACGAGAACTATGAGGAGGGTACGGGTGAGCAGGAGGCGTGGGGGAAATAGACTTCCCTCCCTCCCTTCCTCTATCCGTACCTCCTGCATGAAATGTTTCTGCGTTGTTGACTGATCAGCCTTTGCGTTTTTGTTTTTTTTTTTTTTTTTTTTTCTACTGCGGTCGATTGTTGTTGTTGTGGTGGTGGTTGTTCTTGCGTCAGATCTTCAATCCTGTCGCCATAATGAAGCCCACAATCTTCTCCAGGTCTTGACGTTGTCCCAAAGCCGCGCCTGCAGTTCTGCACCCTCTGGCCTGGTTTGACGCCGTAGAACATCATGGGCTGGACAGTGTTGGAGGATGTGTTCTGGGGTCTGAGATCCAGTGCCACACGGACATCCGTCTGTTCGGGCAATCTTAATTGGCTGAGGTGGCTCAGCAGCTGGCAGCGGCCAGTTCTCAAGTCTGATGGGGATTGTTTGTTGGTATCTCTGGAGCTGGTGGATTGGGATCAGCACCACTGTCTGCACCCACCCTTCTCTCCCACTGGTTTTGATATTGGCTGTAGATGATAGTGTTGGCCTCTCTGTAGGTCACCGGGTAGCTGAACTACTCCATATTGCTGCCCCCGTCCTGGATAGAGCATCAACCTTCTCTTTCCCAGTGATCCCACAATGGGGTGGAAATCGTACTCTTTATGTATAGCCTATTTCAACACTCGACAGTCTGCAAAACTGACGGTCGTCATTTTGAGCCACACGTGAGGTCTGAGTGTTATGTCTGGAAAACCGAACCTCTCCGTCCATCCAGAAGTAAATGGAGACCTGGTTTAGGAAAGTACAGCTTAAGGTGGTGGAAGGAAGAGAGATGGGCTACGCTTTCCCTCATGCCATGCCCCAGTTACGGCGAGTCTTTAACAGCTCACTCTTCCCACGGCCAGCAGGCTAGGAGACTCTAACCTTTCTTTACATAGCTCTATGTTTTTCGTTTGTTTTGTTTGTTCTGGAGCTTTTGGCTATCTTTTTTAGAATCCAGAAAGACTATTATTTCTATGCAGAGATAAATTCTGTGAAATGATTAATTATTAAATGCAGTGATTGTAATTCAGTTTCGGATGAAAGTCTAAAAAATCGGTGATGTCTTTTTTTTTTTTTTTTTTTTTTTTAACTCCAGAAGAGAGTCAGTATACTTGCGATACCAAAGCTAAAACGTTAATAGTCGTTCCGAAGAAAATCAGGAAAATTTCGGTCGAAACCCTGTGCGCTTCAGATCATAGATTTAAAACATCATCTAGATTTGCTTGTTTGGCCTATAGACTGAGAGAGGTAATTCTCTTTGCGATGAAAAAAAAAAAAAAAAAAAAAAAAAAAAAAAAAAAAAAAAACAGGTTTTACTTCCTCAACCCCAAACGAATGCTGCTTACGACACCAAATCGCCTAGCAGAAATGACAGCACAGAGCACACAGGACAAACAAGGAGACATCCCTCAAAAAAGGATGTTCCAAGCTTGCCCATATAGCTTGTATGTGACATATCTATAAAGCAACAACATGAGAAATGAATAAATGCAAATTAACATTTGATTGAAGACTGGCACAGCCTTTTCGATCTTGAATATAGTCAAGCGAACACAGGGACGAATAAATACCAAAATGCAGGTAACCCCAATTTGACTGGTATGAATGGAAATTTTAAATGAGGCAGGAAGCAATAAACAGTAAATAACAAAGAAATAGGTAACTCTTGCTTCTGTGATTAAATATTTAGCCTAATATTTGTAATTATTAAATTTGTAAGTATTTCACCATGGGAGCAAGAGTTACCTTATTTCCTTGTTATTTACTGTTCTTGCCTCCTTTAAGATGTCCTTTCAAACTAACAAAGAATGGCCTAACTGACGGGCCAGTTATGCCATGCCAGACGGATCAGGGGAGCCTACTGAGACTCCGACAGTAAATCAGTTAATTCCATGGGTTGACTGTTCAAGGAAATTGTCACATAACTGCAAAAATACGTTTGGGCCGCTAAAGGAAGGAGACAACGAAATTACAAAACGAAACAAGACAGAATGTTTTGTAATTTGTTTTGTTCCTTCGTTTGGCGGCTTAGTAATTCCATTTTCGCTCTCAAGTAAATCAGTTTTCGTAAAACAAGGGAAACCGGTGGGCGGAGGACTTGAAGGGGAAGGAGACTGGTTGGGGGCTTGGAAAGGGGGGGAGAGGGGGGGGGGGGGGGGGGGGGGGGGGTTAGGCCGGATAAGGGAGGGAAGGGGGCATTGACACACGATTTTAAGAAGACGATTCTAAGATTCTAAAAAGCTGACGACCAAAAGTGCTTTGACGTCATAACTTACGTCAAAGCGTGATTTCCTGTTCTGGTCCTTTGCGAAAGTTACAGCCCATAGCCACACTTTCGGAAAGAGAACAAATCTAATTGAACAAAGAACACGTAGGTCTTCCATATGCCCGCATCAGTGCACGGACCCGAATTCTTCAGAAGACTATCGACTAGACTACGTAATCGATAAGACTAGGCCTATCTGAGTGCATTTCCTGCAGACGATTGGGATCGGGGTCCCTTTTCAGCCTAAGATGGAAGATGTGTGTCTCGCTGGTGACTCCGCTGCTTATTCCTGCCTTCAGTATAGATGCCTGAGAACGGAGAGGAGTGGCCATCTGCGCGCTGGAAGTATATAGTTGCCCGTTTAGCGACGAGGAGAGATTGGGACATTGAGCAAATCGAGCGAGAATTTTGGAAGAAGAAAAACTCAGTAAGTATTGTGATTTATAGTATAGCCTGGAGAGAGAGAGAGAGAGAGAGAGAGAGAGAGAGAGATGCTCTGTGTGTGTGTGCGCGCGCGCATGAACATACGCTCTCTCTCTCTCTCTCTCTCTCTCTCTCTCTCTCTCTCTCTCTCACACACACACACACACACACACACACACACACACACACACACACACATCTTCTCTCTTCAAGAGAGAGAGAGAGAGAGAGACAGAACGAATGCATTGTATTTACCAGTTGCCTTAAAAAGGTTGAAATTGTTATTTCTAGATTGTTAAACAAAAGAAGTATACGTGTATTTTTTATCCTGAAACTGAAAATCACCTTCAACGTAACCTTTCCTTCACCGAAAATGAACAAATGAATAATGAACAGGGACACAACAAAAAAAAAAAAAAAAAAAAACACGTTGGCGCCTATACCTGTTACCTTTACAAGAGATCACCGTCACGATTATCATCTCTCCAAAAGAATAATAATAATGATTTTGAAATTTTCACCATTCTGTTAGTCTATGAATTAAGATAGGCTAATCATCGCCATAATCATCATTACCTTTTCTTTTTAAAAAAAAAATCGAAATAAATGAGAAAGAACACAAGAAAAGAAAAGAAGATAATGCAAGCGAATATATCTGTTGGACTTAAAAAAGTGATGCTCAACATTATAATTATTATCTTGCCTTTATGAAAAAAAAAAATGATTACCATCATCTTGCCTTATCAAAAAAAAAGAAAGAAAGAAAGAAAAAAAAAAGAAAAAGGAGAAAGAGAAAGAGAGAAAGAAAAGAAAACGAAGAAAAAAAAAAAGTAAGAAACGTTTAAAGAAAAACCGCATTTGCCTGTAACCATTCAGAGTAAAATAAATAATCGTCATCATCACATCTCCGCCTTTATTGGGGGTGGGGGGGGGGGTGGGGGGGGGGGAGGGGGGGGGGGGGGGAGGAGAAGAAGAGGGAAAAAAAAAAAAAAAAAAGCACCTATCCGTTAATCTTAAACACAAAGACTATCATCTTCATCATCTCCTCAGATCTAAACAAAAGAATGCACTTATCTGTTACCCTTATTTTAAAAAAAAAGAAGAAAAAAAAAATCTCCTCAAAAAAGCGTACGCTTTAGTTCAAGTTATTGCCCTTAAAACTAAAGGTTATCCTCTCTCTCTCTCTCTCTCTCTCTCTCTCTCTCACTCACACACACACACACACACACACACACGCACACACGCGCGCGCGCGCGCTTGAACACAACGCACACCTGTTCGGCAAGTTTTCGAGGACCCTGACCAAATGTTACCTAATAACGTCCCCTTGAAAGACGAGCTTTCGTAACCAATTCACGTGTTTTATTTGAAGTTTTCAAAGCATTTTGGAGAATCTGCCACTAATTCCCATTTCAGTCGTACCGCCAGAACGCACTTTAGGCTAATCAAGCCGCTTTGGGATATTGGAGAGGACGATTAAAATATAATTACCAAAATATTTGTTGTTATTGTCGTTACCATATTGAAGACAAGAGCGTGCGATTGTTCCGATGGGTGAATGTTTGTTGCCACATGGGAGACGTAAGTGAAGGATTGCCATTGTGTGGAAGAAATAAACAATAAGTGATTGTTCGTATGTGCAGGACTTGAAAAGAATGGTTGAATGTAATTAGGAAACATAAGTGATAACGTCGCCACGTGGAAGCATGAAATGAATGTTTCTTAGGTGGAGAGCTTGCATAGATGATTGTTTCTACGAGGTGGCTATGGACAAATGATTGTTGCAGTATAGCAGATATCACTGAATGATCATCGTTATGCCGAAGACGCAACATGATAGACGTCGTCATAAGAGGATATCGCCACGGGAAAACGTGAATGGATTTTTTTTTTCTAATGGGGGGGAAAACCATAAATATCTGATTATTTTTATGTGGTGGCTATGAATAAATGATTGGTTTAATATGCGAGACACCATTGAATGACTGTTGCTGTGTGGTAGATATGAATCATAGGTGCTATGTGGTAGACACAAATTTGTTGTTGATATGTGGTAGACATGAATGAATGATTGATGCTATGTAGTAGACATGAATGAATGATTGTTACGTGCTAGACATGAATTAATCATTATTGCTTTGTGAGAGGCATGAATGATTGTTTTCTACGTGGTAGGCATGAATGAATAATTGTTGTAATTTGGTAAACACGAACGATCATTGCTGTGTGGTAGACATGAATAATAATGTTGCTGTTTGAAAGCCGTAGATAGATGGTGTTTGTGTGGAAGGCATGGACAGATAATCGTTCCCATGTGGAAGATGAGAAATGAATGAGCGATCACGCATGGAGGCCATGACTGAATGAGGCTCTGTGGCAGTGAATGAATGAATGAATGATAACTGCCATGTGAAAGACTTGAACGAATGGTGCATACCAATGTGGAAATGCATGGCCTGGTTGACTGACGATCTGTCTGTTGTCTGTGAACAGGACGAGCTTATTCCCGTGAACCCGACACCGCCAGTTCGTCCCCGGACGTGGACCCTTTCGACGACTGGTTTGCGAATCTTAGCCTGTTGTTCGAATCGGCTGAGGAGGAGGTCAGACGGCAATCCCTGGTGTCCCTTGTGAGCCTCTCCGTCACGTCAGATGAGTCCTCTCTCAGCTGTGAAGAACTGAGTGACAGATACCCATGTGAGTCTAGGAAAAGAGTCAGTATTTTTGAAACGTTCACCCTTCCGGAGTCCGAATACTATAGCTCTGACGAGGAGTCGTCCGTGTCTGGACACAGTCATACTACCCTAGTTCTGAAGGCGCAGAATCCCGAGACATTCTTGAGAAAGCCACTCCTGGTTCCCCGTGCCTTCGCTCTGCTTTGGCAGACAAAGAGACGGACAGACAGGCCGCAGGATCAGGCAAGAGGCAGCGAAAGACCTCTAGGGTTCGCTTCGCGGACATCGCACCAACAGGACCAGCAGTATCCGTGCGGTACAGACAGTCTGAACAACTGAGCATAACAGACCGGCGAGAACTACAACGAGTGAAAGGGTTTAAAGTAGACTTTAGATCACGCTCCCATTCACAACAAGGGTCAAAGAAGAGGCCATCCAAACTGACAGAGACAGAAACTGTTTCCCGAGAGGCAGGACCAGCAGACAATTCATCCTCAGGAGTTGACAGCCAGGCTTCTCTCTTTCCCTTGGCATCAGTCCAGATCAGGCTGCTGCTAGCACCCCAGTTGAACAGACTGGCCGTTCTAACTCACTTTGGCTGACGAGATCTTCTCCTACAAATACCACTGCTCAAAGGCAAAGTCAAGAGAAAACCCTACCACACACATCCCTAACTGAGGCCCAAACAAGTGCTTCCAGTGCAAGCGATACTTTGGGTCAAGTCACAAAATTGCAGCCTAACACTGTGGTACAAAATGATGTAAAACTAGAAGACTTCGGTGCTGGTTCCAAAGAAGCATCGTTAGAAATAGACGATTTACAAGGCGTGGCAAACGTGTTATCCGTTTCTCGAGAGAATTCAAGACCAAGTGTGGGTGGATCTTCGGTCCCAGAAAGAGACGAAAGTGAAACTGAAAGAGAAGCGATTGAAAACAAAGACACCGGCTCTTTGTGGAGAATCCTAGCAAAGAACCTTCACACACTACTGACAAGGAGACAGGACTCTGTTCTTCAACAATCTACTGCAGAAAACAGACCCGTTGAAGAAGCAGACAGACCACCGGAGAAGAGTCACAGATCAGCCCAACATTTTCAAGGCGACTGTTTCACCAGACAGTGTCCCGGGGTCTTCCTGTTCCGACAGTGATTCTGACTCTGCCTACGGGTCATTCCCTTGTAACGTGGTCACTAAAAACATTGCAACAAAAACTGCTCATGCGAGACAGGTGCAAATTAAACGTGAAGCAATTTTATCAAGACAGTCCATTTGGGTCAAGCGTCCGAGAGTCAGTGAAAGCGCTTCGGTAGCGCCACAAGAATAAGTCCATACCAGAGGTACGTCCCGGACACTTCCTCCAACTCTATCGTCATGAGTTCTAGAAATTCACCTTCCGGAATCAACTCAGGCAAGTATTCCGCTGCCAAAAACAGGAAAGAAAAAGAAAAGGAGAAAAGAGACAAGGAAAAAGAAAGGAAAGAGAAAGAGAAGGAAACGGGAAGAAGAAAAAAAGAAGGAAAAAGAGAAGCGAGAGAAAGACAGAAAGGAGAAAGAAGAGAGAGAAAAAGAAAGGAAGGAAAACGAAGAGAGGGAGAGGGACGAGAGGCGACATGTGGCAGCGACTGTAGTGACACAAGTTGAAGAGTCAGTACTAGAACCTGACGACAACAGTGACTTCACCGGCCAAAACAGCTATTTTGGGCGCATGGTCCACACTCTGGCTCATCTGCTGTTCATCAGCCTTCTCCTCCTACTCACCATCGGCTCTCTGGGTATAGGCGTGGGCTCGCTCTTCGCCACCTCAGCCCTGGAGGTGGCTCACCATTTTCAGCGCGGTGTGACACAGGCCAGCTTTTGTGGAGCTGGGCCTGGCGCTTGTAGGCTTCCTCTTCTTTCTCCTGATTCTGGCCCTGACGGTTCTGTCGGCGGTCATGCTCGTCCCTGCTCTGTGGGTGACCCTCATCGAGATCATCGTCTGTCCATGGAGTGTCATATCAGATTACTTTCTGCCATGAAGGGACCTCCCTGGGAAGCACAGCTTCTTATCGGATCACTTTCCGTCTTGAAGGCCTCGGTACCGAAACCGTGGCTTCTGTCTGGTCACCGTGCGTCTTGAAGACACCAGCCTGGAAGGGTGACCCTCTGTCAAATTATTTCATGCCTTGAAGGCCTCAGTATGACAGAAGCATGGTTTGTATCCAGATTACTGAATACCTTGAACGTTGAAGAACCTTGGAGGGTCCAGGAAGGTGGCTTGCAGCAGATTTACTATCTTCCTTGTAGACATCGGTCCAGGAAACCACTTTTCATCAGATGACTTTCTGCATGTGGCTTTTACTGCCTGTTTACTTTTGCCTTGGAGACACATGCACAGTGAAGATATGGCTTGTATCGGATTACCCTCATTCTTGACTGCATTGTTTCCATGGAGTAGAGTTTCTATCGGACTCGGCTCTCCTTTGTCTCTTTATCACACGGCTAGAGAGCCACGGGTCAGTTCATTTTTGTCTGTTGACCTGATGTGACAGAAAAGTGGGATGTAACCTGCATTTTGTTCTTGACTGCAAGCATCCATGGCTGACGATTATCATGTTCAGACTGAAACATTCCAGATTGAAATGTGAGCACAGCATACCGACCCAAGGGCATGATTGATAACCTGCTTTTCTCCCTTTGTTTGAAGACTATTACACCAAGTGTGGTTCAAGCAACTCAGGCTGATCAGCACGATTTCTTTTGAGAATGACTTTCATTCTGAGAAGAACCTTTTTTGTTTTTGAATGGTCATACAGAAACCAGTTCATCAACAACGACGGTCATTTATCTTAAAAAATCCTGTAGCAGGAAGACATGTAAACCAGTTTCCTATTTAGACAGATGGATTTGACATCATGCAAGTTTCTTTTAAGAGAAATGACAGAGACAACGCTCTTCTGTGATGATAACATACCCTGGTTTTGTCTGAACTGTAAGCAGCAAGAAGTCTTTCTTGAAAAAAAAAAAAAAAAAAAAGTCTTTCTTTCTTGCTATTTGTTGACAAGTTGCTATTCCGGACTAGTGACAGGATATTCTTCAACCTGTCTGGAATATTGACTGCTGCAAACTTGGAAGGAATAATTGTATGGCTTCTTCTGATCATGCTGACCATCACCAGAGACTGTGAACCATCTTACTGACAGACATTCAGGTCACCTAGATCTGCACAACAATGGCAGTTCTGCTGCCAGTGCTGACCCGCTTGTGAAAAACTTCAATACTGCTTTCTTTTTTTGGTTTGTTTTTCTTCAAGAAAATTAGTCCTTTAAGTACAGCTAGACAAATAGAACTCATTTCCTGTTCTTTGTTTTTTTCCTTACATCATTTTTTTAAAAGAGCAAATCGACCGCAACATACAATCACAATGCAGTTACGTGTAGCAATCAATCCACATATAGCCATCATGTCCATTGTCCCTACATCAAAACATCAAGTTCACTGCCCTACCTGAAGCCTTTAAGTCCACTGACCTGCCTAAAGCCTTCAAGTCCATTACCCTAACTGAAGCCTTCAAGTCTCTTGTCCTATCTTAAACCTTCAAGTCCACCGTCTGACTTGAAATCTTCAGATCCACCATCCTTCCTTAAACCTTCCTGTCCATTGTCCTATCTAAATGCATTGAAGTCCATCACTCTGCCTAGAGCCTTCACATCCTTTCCCCTACCCAAACCCTTCAAGTCCATTGCCTTACCTGAAGCCTTCAAGTTCATTGCCCTTCTGAAGCCTTCAAGTCCATTGCTCTACTGAAACCTTCACGTCCATTATCTTACCTGAAGCCTTCACATCCATTATCTTACCTGAAGCCTTCAAATCCATTGCCCTACTGACGCCTTCAAATCCATTGCCCTACTGAAGCCTTCACATCCATTATCTTACCTGAAGCCTTCAAATCCATTGCCCTACTGAAGCCTTCAAATCCATTGCCCTACTGAAGCCTTCAAGTCCATTGCCTTACCTGAAGCCTTCAAATCCATTGCCCTACTGAAGCCTTCAAATCCATTGCCCTACTGAAGCCTTCAAGTCCATTGCCTTACCTGAAGCCTTCAAATCCATTGCCCAACTGAAGCCTTCAAATCCATTGCCCTACTGAAGCCTTCAAGTCCCTTGCCCTACTGAAAGCTTCACCATTGCCCTACCGAAGCCTTCAAGTCCATTGCCCTACTGAAGCCTTCAAGTCCATTGCCCTACTGAAGCCTTTGAGTCAATTGCCCTACTGAAGCCTTCAAGTCCATTGCTCTACTGAAGCCTTTGAGTCCATTGCCCACCTGAAGCCTTCAAGTCCATTGCCCTACTGAAGCCTTCAAGTCCATTGCCCACCTTAAGTCTTCAAGTCCATTGCCCTACTGAAGCCTTCAAGTCCATTGCCCTACTGAAGCCTTTGAGTTAATTGCCCTACTGAAGCTTTCAAGTCCATTGCCCACCTGAAGCCTTCAAGTCCATTGCCTTACTGAAGCCTTCAAGTCCATTGCCTTACCTGAAGCCTCAAGTCCACTACTTCTCCTCTTTGAGACCTTCAAATCCACTGTCAAATCCATTATCATGCCAAGTATGGAGGTTTTGAGTCCATCGAACACAACCATAACAACTTGAGATTACCAGCTTCAAAAGTTGATATACAGTAATGAAAATCTTTCTTCTCCATGACTTTTCTTTTCTCTTTTTATGACTGCAATGATTTTCATCATGAATGCAATCTTCCCCATGAAATCTCTTTGTGCTTGACAGTTTTCTTCATGAAAGCAGTAAATTTCATTATGACACTGTAACGTTCCTAGTGAAAAAAAATAATTCCATTAGCGACACAAGTTGCACTCTTCATGAAAACTGTCATTAGGAATTGTTGTTCTGCTTTTCATTACATTGTAGTGCAGTATCGATCCTCATGGAAAAGTTATCAAGATTGATGCATGCACACTGTTTCTTAGCAAATGCTTTTGTGTATGCTGATAGCTTACTGTGGTCGTAAGACTGATTGTTGTTCACTTTCACCCTTCTGATGTTGGCCTTGCACAGTGCTCTCACTGAGTATTGTGATTAGAAGTCACTGTCACAATTATCTGGATGATTTAGATAGGAATACTTGAGAGTGAGTAAAAGAGAGAGAGACTGACAGAGAGAGAGACAGAGGGCATGTTCTCTCCATTTTTTTCTTTTAAAAAAAAAAGTGCTTTTTTCCACAAGTGAATGAGAAAAAAAATGGACAAGAGACAAGACTGGCAGCTCTACCCCTCCACTTGAAGTCAACTGGCCAATGTCAAGACATGCAATTCAGGCACCTTTAGCTCCAACATATGGAGGTCAACAAGGGTCATGTTCTCCCTCACTCCTCCCACACCTAGCTGGTCTTCCTGCCACACCACCTGACACTAGTGTTATTCTGGTCTGACCTTCATCACATTCTACACCCCCTCCCCAACATACCTTCCCCCCCCCCTCTTCCTTCTCCTGACACTGACAGTATTGCAAGGAGGAGGAGGAGGAGAAAAGAGAAGAGAGAGAGAAGAGAGAGAGAGAGAGAGAGAGAAAACAGTTAGAAAAGCTTTTGTGTATGCTTACAGCTTACTGTGGTCGTAAAATTACTGAATGTTTTTCGCTTTCACTCAATGTGTCTGATGTCGGCCTTGCACGGCGCTGTCACTGGAACAGCATGACTAGAATTCACTGTCACAATTATCTGGATGATTTACATGGGGGCAAATCAGAGAGAGAGGGTAAAAGATGAGATGAGATGCAGGAAGGAGAGCGTGCCATCATCGATGCTGATAACATGGTAACATGGGTCAGTCGGTGCTTTTCCCGACTTTGGTGATCAACATCCCCTCCATAGCATGACCAGTGCTGGTGTTTTGTTACATATTGAGTTTATGTGCATGGAGCGTGAAGCATACACTTGGAAAGGGGCAAAATGAAAGAACATAAAAAAAAAAACAAAAATGGAGAGTTAGGCTTTTCTGCACCCAGTTTTGGCTCAGCATGTTCATCAAGCCAAAGTCACGCAAGTAAAGACCAAGATACTAGCTCTTTTTAGCCAAACTTCACGGCTCTTTATATACTAAGACAAAGAAGATATGGCTTTCACTGGAAGTTTCAACTTCTAGCCTACAGAACAGACCTACATCCACTTCCACTCTATGGCCCGCAGAGGTCGGCCCCATGGCTGCCGTAACAAGACTAGTGGTGTAAATAAGACTTCAACATAGCAAAGATTGCAAGCCAAATGGGGAGCATTTAAAAAAAAAAAAAAAAAAAAAAAAAAAAGAAAAGAAAAGTCTGTTGTTGTGGAATCATTACTGTACCATGTCAAACAAGCACAGAATTTCAGTTCTTAAGGGCTGTTAGCCTAATGATTTATAAGGTGCAGTACAGGGGACCCGAGAAATAGCCCTGACCGTCACAACAATGGAAAGCCTCTTAGAAGCATCTGTCTCTTTTACTTACTGTCATGGGGTTTAGTGTTGCGCTGGACACAAAATTACTCAAATTGAGTAAATACATTGAACACAGCTTGCATCAGTATGCCATGACATAGTACATGACACCAAACCAAATAAAATGTTACCAATCCAAAAACAGACCCACAACCCACCATCCGCCCTGGCCTAACAGTAATGAGCACAGGCAAACACATGGTCGTCGTTTTATTCAATAAATGCCTCACACAATTATCCCAGATGCAATGACCACTCAAAACACTGTACAAACTGTTACGTAGACTAAGCAACAAATGAAATTTTTCACACAAACCCTTTCTTCTTTCAGCCTTTATAAAAAGGACTGAATACCTCCGATACATATATCAAAGATATTTTTTTCAAATCCTCTTCTCCTGCAATTTCAATTTTTATGAAAAAAAAAAAGTATTTTGAAGGCATTTCACAGGAACCATGTTACAATTATTAAAAGTAAAGATAGTTGAATCTGGCAGAAGACAGTATATCATTTGATCTAGTCATCTCTTATCAAACTATTCACTTTCAAAAAAAAAAAACCTGGAAAACTCAAGAAAATGGTCTGTATTGGTTTATGAATAATCCATATGCCAAAGATGATGAGATTACCAGCAATACGAAACAGAAAGGGATATCTTTCAAAGAATCCATTGCTCTCTTCTTTCAAAGATTTCAGCTCTACATCCGTGATAAATAAAGTTTTCAGCGCATACTAAGACCATAAATCTTTCAATTTTCCAGCTGTACTGCTGGCAACGATGAGGGAGATCCACAAAGGGGAGAAAGCATGTTTGTGTAATATCACTGATAATCTCCCTTGAATATGCCACTAAACAATGCCAGCTCGACAGTAGTTATAATTTTGTGATAATTGGTAGACCCAAGAACGCTGAATTCAAATGAAATTGACTCTCATGTGGCCAGGGTCATTTCAAACAGTGTAAATATGATGATGAACAGGCAAGAAAAAGTGTGACCTCCAACCTCATGAATACATCCAAGACCTACATGAGGTGCATCCCAATTCAGGTACAGAATCTTAACATCTCTAAGCAGTGTTCGCAAGTTAAAGGGAACACAGTGTCTTTATGAATGGTTTCAGACACTTCAGTTCACACAAAAAAAAATCTGATATGCTTTATTTTTTTCTAAGTTTGTTTTCTTGCATTCTTCAGTCAATATGAATCAACTGAAAATCACAGAAAAAAAAGTATGGTATTTAATATGAAAAACTGTTACGTGCGAATGGAACCAGTAACATTTTAGATGAAACTTAAGACGTTGCAGTAACGTTCGCAGTTCAACAAGTTATCAGTTCGACTTAAATTTGCAGCTTTTGAACTCAGTGGCAGAGAGAAAGGCAGAAGAGGAAGGAGAGAGAAGTCCATGCCATTATAGTACCGTTTCCAAAATCAAGATCACCTCTCAAGCCTGTCTTTTCATTCCTAAACCTGCTTTTGTTAACACGGCCACCAGGACTCATTCAGCAGCACATTCACACATGTTATGATGACATGACTACCAACAGAGAAACTTAAGAAGATTCTGCAGCTATTTCTTCTTTTCTTGTTCCTTTTTCTTCTCGGCCTCGGCCTTGGCCTCCTCGGCCTCGTGGATTTTGATGAGAGCCTCCACCTGGTTGTCGGGCAGAGATGGTCATCACTGTCTTGCCGTCCTTACGGGTCAGCGTGGCCATCTCCACTGCAAACAGCATCACAACAATGGTGATATGCAGTCCAGAACAATTATCTCCATTCAACTTTGTTCAGGCATGGCACTTGACTAGAGAAAAACACATTTTTATCCAAACCACTATGTGACAGTCATGACCATAGACTTTTTTTTTTTTCATTTTTCAAACCTGTTCACTATCAAGTTGTTCTGAGACAAAAAAAAGTCTTACACTACCAGATTAATTTCTTAGAATGCTACAAAAATAAACTTTGATACAGTTACAAATTACAAAACCCACCCAAGTCAAAATCATACCACATTTTGCACACACATCAAACAGGCGGGTAGGTTTCATGTATGTATGTATGTACTGTGTGTTGCTGGTTTGTATAACTGACCCCAGGAGTCCTTTGTATGCCCTCTGATGATTCGACACATCCACTTCTACCCACCAAAGCCTTGCTGAACAGACGCAAACCCCATCTGTATCCTCTACTCTAATGTCTGACTTACTGTTTGTCCACCTCCGCCATGTCCGAGTGCACAACAAAGTCAGGTCTCTGTGTGGCAAACCTACCTTTGTCTGGCGTCAGCTTGGTCAGGTCCAGGCTTTTGCTCAGCACCTTGACCGCGAGGGCCAGGCCTCCTCATCCAGGCTGGTCTCCCCCTCCTTGTACTCCTGCTTCAGCAGGGACACTGCGTTCTGCCAGAACAACCACTTCCTACATCAGTCCATCAGTGCTCAGCCCTTTTTTTTTCTTTTCTTTTCTCCCCACAATGAAGCTCTTATATTTCAGTAACAATGGTACAAAACATATGAAATACAAATTTATATGTAGGAAAAAAAAAAAGGTCAAAACGCATACAAACTTCTGCAGCTTGCACATCCTTGCTCTTGCGATTCAGCCTCCCTCCCCCTTTCAGGTATGGGCATTTGTTTGAAAAAAAAAAAAAAAAACGGGGGGGGGGGGGGGGGGGGTGGGGGGGGGGGGGGGGGGGGGGGGGGGGGGGGGGGGGGGGAGTGAGGAAGGGTTGAGGAAGGGTTACTTTTTCCTCAACAAATCTAAAATTTTCTGAAAAAAATTTTCAAAATGTTTTTCTTATTCCCTCATACGTGTGAGTGCATTCAAACGACCAGTGCACTCTAAAGAGGTCACGTGGATGGAAAAGTAAGCGATGGGAAGCAACACCAACAAAGGTATGTTGACCTGCAATGCTTGTGTTTCTTTTCACAGTTTCTGTTCTGGACTTGCACTCTGAACTTGTCAGGCAATTGCAGATGACTACATACCTGTGACAGCTGCACTGGGTTTCTGAGGATCACAAAACACACCTTACACCCCTGCCATCATTGTCAAGTTTTGTGAACACCACCTCAAACTCTTGAACCATCCACAGTTTTGACTTTTGTCCAGCCATACCTACTTCAGACCAGTTTAACTAAAACCGCTACTGGTATACTTTTAAACAAAACTGAGCATAGTGTCCATAAAGAGTGTGTACATATCTTCAAAATTTTTGTGGAAGCAGGATGGAAGAGTTTCAGTGTTTCGTTCTGTTTGTTTCCCATGTCATCAGACAGCAGAAGCTTTTTTTCTACCAGGCTGCAACCACCTATCTTGCATTAAGTACAGTAAAAATGAGTTCATCTATCACAAATTACTTTAAAACCTGACTCATCGGCATGCTCTCTCGCAGTCTTTTTTTTCCCATGATGTATCAAGAGTATATTGTAGAAGAAGCCGAAACAGCCTGAAGCAATTTCAAGCACTGAAGTTAGCAAGAGTTGTTTTATTTGTGAAAGCCCTCACATATGGTTATCTTCGCAAGCACAACTGCTCAAGAACTTTAGAGTTTTTTCAAACATGGTTTTCGTTAGTTATCATATTCATCGTAATTTCATAAACATGTGTACAAAATATGGTGAATGAAACCAAACAAGCACAGACTCACGTTAAGGCCATTTTTTTTTTTTTTTCTCTCTCTCTCTCTCTTTTGGGAGAAAAGAAAGTCTGTACATCAAACAAACCAAACGACTGTGTCAAGGGCGTGAAACTTCTCACAAAAGGCATTAAACGCTTAGAGGCAAAGGGACGTAACCACTAGGACCTCGGTGCATCGAGTGGGCGCTACATACTCAGTCAGCTGAGGTCGCTTTGTAAACAGTAATTGAAGAGCAGGAGTCTTGGGCTCATTCAGATGGTATTGCCGTGGGCACTGAGCTGGTTCTATTGTCAGGCTGGTCGAATGCGTGTGGACGTTGTTGTAGCTCTCTCTAAGGTAATTACCGTGTTAAGTGACCCCCGAAGTCGGCGCGGGAATTTTCGATGTCCATTTGGTGCCAAGTGTTTGTTTGCTAACCATTAGGTAGGGACATGTGTAAATGCTCATGTGTAGAAGAATGTAGCGAATGGAGAATTCAGGGTACTTGTGAACAGGGGGGTTGAGAGCAGCATGGACAAAGGCATGTCCCGAAGGGGGATCCTTTGTTTGCATCCCTATATAAACTGAGGGAGGACAACGTGAGGGAAGAAACAACACCAGGAGAGAGAGAGAGAGGAAGCAGGGGAGAGAGAGAAGGGAGGAGAGTGAGCAGGACAGACTAGGGTCAAGAGAAACGTGGTCTGGGAGATAGAAGAGACAGCAAAGTCTTAGGGTTAAAGACAAGCTGGAAGAGAAGAAACCTAAGTTTGAAACCCAGAGGTGGGTAAAGACAGACAAACTGAATTTGAACCCAGAGGTGGGTGAAAGAGACGAAGAAGAAGAGTTCTACGTCGAGATCCCAGAGACGGCCACGAGGACCCAGTCCTGATACCTGGAGCCAGTCAACCAAGGGCTTCACCATCAAGCAGTGCTGAAGAAGAAGAAGACGTGAAGAGACTTTTTTCAAGAACTGTGGTGTGGTGTGAAAGCGTGTTGTGTGTGTGTGAAAACCTGGCCAGGTAAGAAGTCATTTTATTATAACCCGGGATTAGGAAGTATTGATCTTTTATGTGTTGATTTGTTCATTTTGTGTAATTGGATTTTTCATGTTTGATTATAAGTAGCATAGAAATTGTATTTCTTGTTCTCAGTCGTATTAGGAGAGAAACGAATGCGTGACATCCCATTCCCAGAGAGAGGGTGAATGTTTGGTGGGCGCATGAGTGTACATATGCGTGTATGAGTGCAGAGATAACCTTGGTGTGTTACCTGACTAATAATACATCAACTTAGTGCACTTAAGCAATACCATCACGATTTCCCCCGTCCTGGACAGACTGATAGGATGTTCAATGGATATATGTGTGGGGTAGAACTACAATTATACTGTTTAATCATGCATCCACTCTGGTATACATTTCTTACTGTCAAGTCACTTCTGAAAACTCAAAACATTTGAGATAAGGACCTAAAATGCTGGCATCAACTTAAAGAATTGTCAGGCTTTGGCCAAACAGCATTAGAGTAAAAATTTGTGGCTACATCCCAGCACTCTAACTTTTTTTTGCAGCACGCCGCGAGAGCGCCACCTGACTTACTAATTGACTACGTGGGGCTAAAATACTCATGGCAAGCGATTTGTCATTCGCAGGGTTCATACAGACTTTCAAGAAAAAAATTTAGGGCCTTTTTTAGGGCCTAAAATTTTTACAAAATAGGGCCATCAGGGCACACGAAAATGCTGAAAAGTGCTCACCCCACAGATGCCATTTTTCTCCAATAAAGACCTCCATTCAGCAAGTACCTAATCACTTTCTGGTATGAATCTTGTCAATTCCATATCGTATGAAAACAAAAGAAATCTTTTACAATGGCTAGAGTAAACACAGTGTTCTTGCAGCACACACAAGGCGGAAGTCTTAGGAATACAAGTCACAAGATGAAAAAAAAAGTAGGCCTATGCTTTCTTTCCACCTGACTAACAGCTGCCTTGTCCTTGATTGACTAGCACACACTGCCTCTGTTGAAGGAGAGAACAGTCCAGTGAGAACAGTCCAGTACTCAAGTCATCCTCCTATTTGTCCTCTTGGAAATACTTTTGATTTATTCCAAGGAGGCGACCTTTTACAGTTGGGGCTGCTGTCCTCATTCCTTTGTCAATTGGTCAGCTTCTTCATTTCCATATATAGTGCAGTATGAAGGTGTTCACTGGATGGGAGTATTTTCAGTAACCGAGAAATGGTAATCATTTTAGATCAGTAGTACCATAGGATGATGACTATTGTTATAAGTGAAAAATGTAGTGGTGATGGTGCAAGTTGGGGGGATAAAGGAAAATATCAATGACCTGTGGGTGATGCTCATTGGCATGGGTGAGATCAATAGTACTGTAGGATCATGGTCATTGTGGTAAGTGGAATAATAAGGTGGCATTAGTATAATATTGCAGGTTGAGAAAGAGAGGGTGGAGGGGGGTAGGGGTAGATGACTGATGGGTGATGATCATGTATGATTTGAGTAAACAGTAAACAGTACTGTAGGATGATGATAATTGTTGTATAAGTGGGATAATGTTGTGGCATTGGTGTAAAATGCTTGCGGGGGAATGGGGGGAGGTGTTCAAAGATGGGTGGATGATGATCATGGTCAAGGTGTAGGTATGATCCACAGTGGTGTAGGATGATGGTCATTTTTGTAAAAGGAGTAGGATAGTGTATTGGCAAGTACGATAATGCCAGTGGGGGAATAAAGGAAATGATCAATGACTGATGGATGTTGATCACTGAGATGAGATCTACAGTACTACAGGGTGGTGACCATTGTCATAAGTGAAATACTGTGGTGGCATTGATGTAGTAATGCCGGTGATGTATTAATGAATAAATTGGGGGGGTGGGGGAAAAAAAAAAAAGGAAGTGGGAATTTGATGATTGATCATTGCCATAAGTGAAATAGCATGATAGCTTTGGCATGATAATGCCAGTTGAGTTAAAAAAAAAAAAAAAAAAAACTGGGGGGGGGGGGGGGGGGGGGGGGGGGGGGGCAATGATCAATGACTGATTGATGGTGATGGTTGTCACAGGCGAAATCATCACCGTCTCATGCACACACACGCATGCATGATACATGCACGCACACACATGTGTACATACACACACCCACACACACACATGCGTACACAGGCACATCCACACACATACACATATAAAAAAAAAAAAAAAAAAAAAAAAGGATTAGCATACACAGGACATCTTATGAGTGTGGTAATAATGATAGTGGTCATATATGGGAATCTGTGTAAAAAAAAAAAAAAAAAAAAACACATACACACACACCTGACAAACACATGCACATACATGCACATACATCTAAGCATACCTATATGTATGTAGAGGGGAGACACAAGCCCCTTAGAATACTTGTGCACAGAGGGGGGGGTGGGGGAACATAATGTGGACAAAGAAAGGAAGTGGAAGTGGGGGGGGGGGGGGGGCTAAAAAAAGGGGGGGGGGGGGGGGGGGGGGGGGCACTGCACTGTTAATGTGGTATGAGTGGGTGTGTGAATTTATGTGGAATATATATAGTGGGTTGCAGCTGAGGTGATGGACTAGTGTAATCATGTAGTTGTGTTAGGATGCTGGTGATTCAAATATGGGGGTTAAGGGAAAGAGCAGGGGTGTCAGAGGGGCAGTAGGGCCAAACGAAGTTGCAGTAGAAGCACTAGAACTCGTTGAAGGACCAGCAACAAAGTGCTTTTTTGAACAAAAACTTGTTGATGTACTAGTACTACTTCAGCTTGCCCACTGTCACGATCTAAAAAAAAAAAAAAAATTATTTAAGACACTGCCGCTGTAGCACTCGCCTTCTCCAAGTCTGATGTTTCTTCCCTTTTTGGCGAGTTTGAAGGCCTTTTTCCCTTCTTACAAAAACTACAATAGAACCGATATTTGTCTAAGTTATCTTGGCGAAGCCAGAGTTTATATTCAGAATTATCAAGCCACAGATCTTGGAATAAGCACTTCCCCATGTTTCTGAGTGAAACTGACGAAATCTTATAAAGAAACTCTCAATGAAATGTCAAATTTCGTTGAAAAACGAACTGTGGCCTTGCTTCGTTCAACACATGAAAAATCCAAGATGGCGGACAGCACAAATACTTTGTTGTGGAGTTACTTCCCTTGAACGACTTTACACACCATGATCAGTACTGATTCGGCATTTACCTATTATGAAAATCGGTTTTTTTGTTTTTTTTTCTGATCATTCTTCTTTGATTTGTTGTTGTTGTTGTTTTTTTTTTTTTTTTAGAATTTTTTTTAGGCTGTTCTGGTTTTAGGGCCTTTTTAGGGCCTCCAGCCTCTTCATTTTGATTTTTAAGGCCTTTTAGGGCCCCTATTTTTGCCTAAAATGACTGCAGTGTTAACTGGGCACACAGAGCAGAACAAGGGTGTGTGTTGAAGCGTTAAGACTCAAGCTGCTCTGTCAGCTGAGAGAAAAGACAAAGGACTTACTGCGCTGTTGTTGCCGATGCATGTCGCCTTCCAGCCTCCATAGTTGCCGCTGGGGTCGCTCTGGTACAGCTGGAAGCCATAGTGTTTGTCCCAGCCCATGTACAGGATTGATACGCCGAATGGTCGCTTACCTGGCAACACCATCACTGGCTGTCACAGCGTGCAGGAGTGAACACGATCAGTTAACCACAGTAGAGAAATGGGAGTGAAACATGTCTGGCAAACTGATGTGCACTTGACCCATTTCTAAATAGTTCCTTCAATGAACTTGAGTGTTATGGTTGAAGCAAGGAAAACACGAATGCTTGCACGGACACACAAACATACATGCATGTACACACACACGTGCACACACACACACATGCACTGGGTTGTATCTACTACTATGAACAAAACTACTTTAATCAGTTTAAAAGAAGAAAAAATAAAAAACTTTGATTTTCTTATCAATTCACCATTAACGGTTGATAACAACACCCAAAAGCTTAATCATTTTTTTTTATTACATTTATGTGAATAAAAGAAGAAGAAACTCTGACAGTAAAGCCCCCGCCCTAGATGCTCCAAATTCACACCATTCCCTATACAAAGAAAGACCGCAACAATATATGCTGCGGAGTAAAATGATTCTTCCTATGGCTCTGCATAGGTGTTGCAAGCAGAAGGCGTCAAGGCATATTTGGGGGTGGGGGGGGGGGGGGGGGGGGGGGGGGGGGAGACAGGGGAGGGATTTGTGTCATAAACCTCATAGGTATTACTCCGTTGACCACTTGTTGTAGCTCCTCCACAGCTACACCGAGTTTTGCTCACCCCTAGCTCCTGCACTTCATGACGAGCAATACATATCAGAGGAGACACTGCATGCTTCACAATCGCTTCGGCGATGTTCAGTGTTACCTACTGGATTACATACAACAATGAAGGGTAGCAGGCATTTGACATGTTTTTATCTATATCAAAATGAAGCTAGAAAGTTCCCAACTAATCTGGGAGTGAGTGAAATGGCTGTACTCTACGCTTCCTTCCATTCCTTCTTGTCACAACACCAACCAGACCCGTGAGAGGCAAACACCTGCAGTGTTGATCAGGAAATGTGAGCAAAACTATCGGAGACGAATCCTGAAAGTGAGTGAAATTCTACCACGTTGTCACAGTCTTGCCTCTTGCCTCTTGACAACTTGACACTGAGTGCTCCCTGTGGATTGCCGGTGCCGGGGCTGCGGCGGGGCCGACCGGGCTGTGGCTGTGGACGGGGTGTTGGAATGAGCGGCATGGGTCGCACTGCCTCTGAGGTGGCGCAGAAGTTGGGACAGCAACAAAAAAAAAAAAAAAAAAAAAAAAAAAAACAACGTTGTCACAGTCTTCACTCTTTAGTCCATACCACGCTCAGCTCAGGAGCCAGACAGTGCCGAAAAATCCCACAAACTAATGCCTCTTATGGGACTCAAACCCACAACCTCCCAGCCCAGAGGGATAACCACTGCACCACAACTGAGACCTAGAGACTTGATCCCAGATCAATGCTGACCCTGCAAACACTACTGTGAAGGAGATACACCCTGTTTTCCAGTTACCTTGCACACAGACAGATGAGGCCCCAAACAATATGTTGGGAGGTAATGATAATACTGAAAAAGACTGACCACCAAACTGGGTGTAGGCTTGTTTGATGTCACATAACGTAGCCACCACTTGTTCACAGGGAATAGGTTCCTGGTACTGTAGCAAATACCTGTCCACATCCAACAGTCACACCGTATGTTACAAAATGAAACTTCAAGATACAAAAAAAAAAAATAAAATAACCAAACAAAAGAAAACATAAGATATCTGTGCAGAAAAAGGATGCTAACAAAGTAACATAGCATATTTTACTTCAAAGTTCTTTCCAACACAATACTTATCTGATTCCTTGTTGAACTTGCTGAATATTCTAAACAGATTTCACAAGTCATTACAGCTGATCATTTACTCCTTTTCACAGACAAAATTCCTTCTTTGAAGCGTCACTGGGACATTATTCATGTTGCTGTCTAAAAACCATGTACATTTTGAAAGTTTGTGGAAGACAAAAAACTGCGAAGAGTTAAGATTCTTTTAAAGTTTTACAACAAGTTTTCTCTTTTTTTTTTTTCCTTTATTTTACTAAACTGTTAACTCAATGCTAAACAACTGCAGAGTCTGTCTGAATTCTACATGTGAAATAACATTTTCTTCCATGATTCTGGTTCACAAAGCGGAAATGAGAAATATCAAAAGAACACAGCAATGTTTTAGGTCATATAGAAACCCAGCTATAGTACCCTTTTGATCTAAAAATCATGTTAAGAGAAAAACAAACAGGTTCTGAACTTGTCTTTCATTATTGTGTAAAAGTTGCACCATGCTCTGCTAAACTGCTGTGGGGGCAAGCAGTTCAAACAAAACTTCAATGACTTGAGCAAACTCACAAGACTTCAGTCATCTTTTGACAGAATCACAATACTGTCAATCACTGAGTGAATCAGTCACACAAAACTTGCTTGATGAAGACAGACTGGCCTAGGATGGTGATAGTACCCTTCTTTTGAGAGCTTTCATCCGAGTCCATAAGTCATGCATGCAAAACTTTCACCAAATTCTTGTCGTTGAATGGGACAGTGAGAAGAACATGAAACTGTCATACGGATGATGTGCCCCCCCCACCCCATCCACCACACACCACAAACTGCCCCCTCCCTCCCCCTCTCCCACCCCCCCCCACTTGTCCCCAGCCTCCCCCCCCCCCCCCCCCCCCCCCCCCCCCCCTTAACCCAACCTCCTCCCTGGCTGGGCTTCCCCCACCTCTACCCCTTGCGTTTACAATGGTTCAGTCATTCGATCTGCCTCCCTGGTAATTTTTGACGGAACCAGAAGTACACCCTAGTCATCTAGAAAATGCATGAATACATCTAGCTCTGAGACCTAAAACATTTTGAGCACCTTTCTTAACAACGTTAGTATACAACCGCTTCTTTTTCACCATCCCACAGTCAGTAATGAATAGTGTAAATCAAAACTAATGTTGTAACATTAAAAAATAACATGAGTTCAGTAACTTTCATTTAATACAAGACTTACAGCTTTCTAGTGATGGACGGTACAGTTCTGTACTTTCATTTCACTGAAGATTAGTAAGTTTCTAGAAACAGGTCTAAACACTGGTAGAATGGATAATCAATCTTAAAACAATAAACACCAAGAAAGAACAACAAAAAGCAACAAACAAGAAAGGATGTGTTGAGCAGTTCTAAACGAAAGACATTGGAA
>JADBJO010006149.1:57500-70000 GCA_016801955.1 Conus betulinus
TCTTCAAAAGATAAGAATGGGTGTAAAAGGAGTGGCCTGTATGCAAATGGCACAAGACTGTTTCTTCTTTACGGCCGCCTCAGGAACATGGTAAAAACCCTTTCAGGTTTGGATGGATTTTGAAAAGTTTGCTATCCATCTGCGAGTTCCATTCAGGCATGGGAGAGAGGTGTGTGTGAGAAGAATGACAGAACAAGCCACCCCTGAAAGGGGAACAGATTGCTCAAGAACATTATAAACCAATCATCTTTACAGTGCTGTTGGAAGTGATTGTACCTCACTGCTGTAGGACCTCAGTCCGCAGATCAAGAGTCTGTATCTTATACCATTTTCACTGCAGAATCTGCTATGCCATCAGCCAGGTTCTGAAGGACCAGTGCTACCTAATTATGTGGAAAACTATATGTTATAAGGCACAGTCAATAGAAAAAAAAAAATTCAAATCTCTGCATTACTGTGATAGTTATGCCTTTCTTGTGCACTATAAAGCATTGTGGGAAACAGATAGCTTCTACATGTTTCAACCCATATATTCCCTGGCATATCCCAGGACTCCTGGGACCAATAGTGTAGTGCCTCAATTCTGATTTATTTTTATGGTGACAGGAACACTTACATGTAAGTCTAAATTTCCACGACAATAATGTTATTACCTGAACGGCCACTCTCTTTTCATTACCATTACTGAAATGGCAAAAAAAAAAAGTGAGTCTGCAAGACTTGTTGAAACTCACAAAAAAATTGTTAGTGTTCCAACATACAGGATGCTTAGTTAATTAAGTTAAAAACAGCAGAACTGTGTTTGTGTTTTTGTTCACATTTATTACAATCACCGTAAAAGACAACTCTTGAAAGTAGAATTAAACAACTCAACCCATGCACTTTCTGCTGCAACCTCTATCTACACTCTGCATGTTACTAGTTGTTACCTTATTCACACACACACACACACACACACACACACACACACACACACACACACACACACACACACCCCGAGTGGTTCATACTCTTACCACACACACCCTCATGTAATGATGTATATCACATTCCTACTCCCCCCCCCCCCCCCCCCACAAAACCTCTTCCCCTCCACACACACACATACAAAGCGGCTCTTAGTCTTACCACACACACACACACACACACACACTCACTCACTCAAAGAGGCTCTTACCACACACATACACACACACGCCAACACACACACACACACACACATGTATAGCACATTCCCACAGGTGCTACCAGTAGATCTGTAAACCCCTGAAAAGCAGGGGTCCAGGGGCAGCCTGGCGGGGTACAGGAATGGTGCTCTTGTTGGGGAGTGAGAGGAGCAAGGCCCCCCTGAAGCTGAAGGAAAAAGGTATTTTAGAAAAGAAATAAAAGACTCTCGTTCAATGCAAAGTGGAAAATTAGGCCTGAAATTAAAGCTAAAAGTTCATAAATGAATACATACAACATAACTAAAATGCCATTTCCTGAAGAAAATCAAACTTCACTTTTCCTTCTATTTTTTTTGTGTCAAATTTAATCTACACATACCTTTATACCGTTTAATCTCCCATACACTGTAGATTGTAATCTGAAGTGAAGAAGGGCTCAAGATTGTCTTTGGAAGTCACTATGAGTCATACTTCTGACTTCGAAGTGATTAAAAACCAGAGCTATTACATTAATGTATTTTTGGCAGATGGCTGTATATATACTTGGTGTAAGAAGCCACAATACAGCTACTCGACAGATGCAGTCTTGAAATTCAATTTGAAATCGCAAAACCAGAGGAATGAAGTCACTATAAAATTTGCTGTCACTATTTGAAATAATCCGAAGTATGAAGTCTTCAAACAAAAGGAACAGAAAGCCCCCTTTGGAATGTCCATCTTCTGTAGCCACAGGCCAAATGCTTCATCGTTTTGTGTCCTTTTCCATCTGCCATTCCCATGGCCATCACCTTTCTTCACCACCTCTAGCCTTGAGACATCGCCTTCTGTCAAAAAAGGCATTATAACCATTGTTCTGCTGTCAGGCTAACATGCCGAGCATTGACTTTCACATGTGTGTATGTCTGTGGTGTTAAGTCGACCTGAAGGAAGTGGAGCACTTTGTACCTCCAACTTGGAAGAGCAAGAACTGAAAGCACTGAGAACTTGGATCAGAATTCAAACGAACAGTGGAACTGCTAACCAATTTAAACTTTTCTTCGAAAATTCGTTGTTCATTAGATTTTAAAAACCAACATCACCAGCGCCAACCATGATCAAAACCTGCATTTCAGCACATAACTGGTACAGTAGCACCCAAGCATTCCTACCCCCCCCCCCACCCCCCTCACCCTACAGTGTAAAAACACACACAGACACAAGGACAATTCAAACAGTGCCCACTGACTCGCTCAGCCTGTAGATCTTTTCAGAGTAGGACACCTCGTCCAGCAGTTTATTGGTGTTGCGTCGCTCGGCCGCCAGGACGATGCCGTCCTTGGCCAGGATGCCCAGGCAGGTTCCGGCATGGCCGATGGCCTCCATGGCATACTCCACCTGATACAGGCGCCCTGCAAGCACCACCAGTCATCAGGACTTCACCTTCAGGGTTATCATTGGCCTAGATGATCACACAGAGCAGTTTCTGGACCGCTAGCTAGCAGAAGGAAAGTCATTCTACATGAAAGCATACAATGGTACTTGTACACACATAACTGTATCCTCAACTCCAACCAGCAATACTACTGACATCCTTGATGGATACAAACCTGTGCTGTGCTAATGGCATCAGCCATTCCGCTTGATTCTTCATTCTCCCCTCCAATTACATTACCCTAGAGCAGACACAGACGGATTGAAATTCCTGATGATCCAAGTTGTTCTGGGGACAAGTGGATTAAAGAAACAGTTTGTCTTAATCAAAACGTCTGTGTGCCCTCTTTAAATGATGATACAGGTAATACAAGCAATGTGAAGGTTAATAAAAACATGTCAACAAAGGGATGCTCTGCACTCTTGTTATGCTCTCACGAGAGGAAGATATAGTGTCTTAAATCCCACAGAAATGGAGGTATTGTACCCTTTGATTCAGTTTGAAGCAAAAAATCAGAGAAAGAAAAAAATAAAACCATGAAGGACGAAAATATGTACCGTTTCATTTTCAAAAGGTCTCATCACCTTAAACTGCTGTGGAGGTATTCAGTTTGAACAAAATTTGTGTGTGTGTGTGTGTGTGTGTGTGTGTGTGTGTGTGTGTGTGTGTGTGTGTGTGTGTGCGCGCGTGTGAGTATGTGTGTGTGTGTGTGTGGGGGGGGGGGGGGGGGGGGGGGGGGATAAGAGAGATAACAAGATAAGGTAATGTTGCTTATAGCCCAGCTGACCGCAAAGGTGTGGGTGGGTGTGTTCATTTTGATTTTCATGCTTACCTTCTGGGGAAAATATTGTTGTTCTGGAATCATATCGTCGAGCCTGAAAAAGCACACAAGTAATCATAATTCCATATGATCAAAGAGTTGTCATAACAAACATGTGAGAATATAGCCCAATGCCACATGACGATGACTACTCAGTCATACAACTGAAATTAGTTCAACCTTATCAACAGTTCACTCACCATAGCTAATCACAAATGACATGAAATGTGACTCCACCCTCTAGTGCATACAGTCAAATAACACTGATGATTAAGTAATACCCACTGAACATGAGTTTTTCTAACTCACTTGACATCAGTCTTCCAGTCCCACTTATCAATTTAGCAGTTAAAGTAGAACTAACTAGAGAAAGCACAAACAAGTATCTTGATTTTGCCAGACTTACGATTGAGAAATAAGGGTTACAAACTGTTGCAGCAATATTTTTTTCAAAATGCAGAATGGGATGGGTCTGGAATGATGGATGTGTGCAGAAATGAGTGGGCACAGCTGACTAAAATCTTTCTGTCCAGTGTCTACCCTGTGGATGGGTACCCATGAAAGCATATGGTCACCTGCACCTGACCAGAGATCAAGCATTAATCTCGGTTCAAATCTACCACAGTTAACACTTATTCTGAGTTTTATGCATTTAAGAAGAACAGGACAATTACTATGAAGCAAATTCCTTTTCTGTTCGACCATGTGCTGCTGCTTTCAGTATGCACATTTAGAATCATCTAGCAACTTTTTTTTTCCTCTCTTATTTTTCTCTTCCAATACCATGAGTCAACAAAGCAATGTTACAATCACTGATTCAGCAAGTGTTAGATGGGCAATCTTTGCAATTAACTCTTAAAATACTGATCAACAAAAACCACATTGATTTCATTTCAAATTTCTTGATTAAACTGTCAGAATGGAAATACGGACTAAGTGACAAAAAATCTAATTGGCTCCTATTATCAAGGAACCATACATTGCTGCATAATTCAAGCACATACTGAAATTTAATATGCTGCAGAAATTACAATGATACAGTGGTGTGCCCTTTTCCTATGCTGATCAGAACTTATGACAATTTAAGTAAAGCAGCCCCAGTCTTCCAGCTGAAAACCAAAATGATAGGAAGATTACATAGGCAGTCACCATGTCAAGGCCTAAAGAATTCAAAAGAAATTGTGCAACGATTCACTTCGTAAAGTCATACCATCTTAAGGTAAGACAAAAGCGTGTACATTTTAATGACAACTGACATGGACGATTCATTTTGCAGTCTGTATTTTCAATGTGCTGTTTGAAGGTTTGCTGATTTCCGGCTAAAAAACAAGGATAATGTAAAGATTCATGGTCATTTTTGTGGTTAGTAAATAACTTTCCTTCACAATACCGTTCAATACATACTCATTACTTCACACAAAATAACACATTTCTAAGTTTATTCACACTTTATTTATTGGAATAAGTCACTCAATAGCATTCAACTTCCTTTATATTAGCAGTGATATTCAGAAAGTATATCTTCTTTCACCGTACCATCCTAGTTTGGAATTCACTACCGGCAGCCACAGCCAAGGCCCCCTCTCTGACACATTTCAGGAGGAAGCTCAGCAAACTTTACTTCTAAAATACAGCCACTGTATGTTTGTCATGTGGAAGTGTGCGTGAATGGTTGGTGGGCCCAGACAAGCCTAATGCTTGTTCTGGGGCAGGATAGGGAGCGGGCAACCCCTCTTGAAAAGGTGAAAGTGGGTAGCCTTCCTGCAGCTCCACACTTAGTAGTGACTTACCTGTTTTGGTTTTTGTTTTTTTTTTTTTTGCTTTTTTGTGTGTGTAGGCTAGCTGGTAGGTAAGCGTTGGGGGGAGGGGTGTAGTATGAATGCTGTCTTTTACGAAGAAAGTAGGATTTTTTTTTTTTCAAACAAATGCGCACACCCGAGAGTCACTTAGTTAAAGTCTATGGAGACGACATGACGATTGATTTGAAGACTGGAAGATTGAGGTGAATGAATGTATTTTCTCTTCCCCCCCCCCCCCCCCCTCCCCCTTTGGTGCTCTCCTCAAGTTCTTCGTCGTCGATGTTATGCCACAGTGTGGCTCTCTCGACTTCACACCAAGACCCAAGACCACGAAGAAGACAGCAGACTGCATAATCGGCATGATCAAGACGACTGACTTTAATCACTTGAAATGAAACAGAATTCACAAAACTCGATATTGCCTTGTACGTGCCGCAAAAAAACAGCTGCGTGTAATGAAAAATGTTAAACTTGGTCTTCATATATTGTGAGGCATCGTCAAAATGACTTGGCGAATTCGGAAACTGAGAAAGCAACATTAAGGAGTCAATTACCCATCGCCTTATAGTGTCGAACACTTTTCAGGAACACAAATGTATCATTAAAAAATACAGGTACGATCAAATCGCCCTACTCAAATACAACTCAAACTAAGTAAAATGCAGACAGTAATGTAGATGACAATAAGAAAGCGTCGGCATTTTTGGGTTACTCACCATGTTGGTTGAAAGAGTGCGAAACTATAAGTATAAACTAGTACGCAAACAACAAAAGGTCTGTCTTTTATATTTGTTATAGTGCAATGTAATTTGGTGCCCGTTCTATAGTAAATGTGTATAAAAAGCTTGATATTCCATTAAACTTAAAAAGAAAAAGAAAATACGTAACTATTCATTTACCTCAATATTCCTTTTTAAAAAGAGTAGCCTCCCATAGGCCTATACTACAAATCAAGAAAAAGGAAAAATATGGCATTCTTACACACAAAGTTGCATGCAATCCTATAAAAGCGTGATAGTCCATGAAACCTTTCACTTATTTCAACAAACATATGAAATAAATAATGAATAACATAAAAGATGAAACTAGTTGCAAAGTGAGACGACTGCAGGCGGAAATGTAAACAAATCTTAGTGAACCGCCCAGAGAAATGTGGACAAACAGTCAAAAGACAAAACACTTTGTTTAATCTTGTGACTCGTTTGTCCACGTTTCTCTGGGCGGTTCACTAACATTTATTTAAGATTTTTTATAAAAGATGAACTTATTCTCTTTCTGTCTTTAAAGAAAGCATCTCTCTCTCTCTCTCTCTCTCTCTCTCTCTCTCTCTCTCTCTCTCTCTCTCTCTCTCTCTCTCTCTCTCTCTCACACACACACACACACACACACACACACACACACACACACACACACACACACACACGCGCGCGCGCGCGCGCGCGAACACGCATACACACATGTAGTGTATGCTGTTTTAAGCATGACCGTACCGGAACGGTATACCAGCTTCGGCTCTGCATGATGGCGGCGACAGCCTCTGTATCCACGTGTACCTAGCAAATAAAGTCCATATCTTTGGAAGCAAGCACCGCCTTTGCCTTATTGAGTGTGCGGCATACCATTACATGGTGTCAGAAGACTAGAAAAGTAACCCACGACCATGGCAGAGACTGTCATCGTAAGGACACCAGATCCGCTCTGTGTCAACAGCAGCAACCCCAGTGCTGAGTGGAGCAAGTGGAAGATGAAGTTCAACATCTTTCTTCAGGCTACTGGCGCAACAACAAAGCCCAACGTCGTCAAGGTAGGACTTCTCCTAAACCATATCGGCGATGAAGGCATCGAAATCTATTCGAATTTTGCCTACCTACCAGCCAGAAACAACCCTGAAAATGCTGACGAAATGCTCCCAGCAGAAGACCAAAACGACTACGCAACTGTCCTGCGTAAGTACGACGAATTTTTTAACCCCGTCGCGACCCCCAATTGATGCTGAGGGAACAGTTCTGGTATAACCTGCGTAGAGAACCGTACCAGACATTCGATGCATGGCTACGCACAGTGACAAATTGGTATTCTCTTGCCATGACGACACTGCAAAGATGAAGCTGTATGACGTGGGAGCAGGACTCACCCTCCACAAAACAATCGAAACTCTTTCTATGAGAGAACGAAGGAGCTGGCAAACACAAAGTCGGCAACGGTGGACGCCCTGCAGGCTGCAGTGAAAGGGTCATTGTCGCACACAAACGGCCATAATCAAACGGCACGCAGTCATCCATCTGGAGGGTCAGTGAAGACCGATACCTGTGGTTACTGCAACCGACGACACCCTATAGGCAAGAAACACTGCCCTGCTGCAAAAACTCACTGCAGAAAATGCAACAAAGTGGGACACTTCGCCATTGTCTGCAGAAGTTCCTTGGCAGTGAGAGAGGTACAAGAAGAAAACCAACAACAAGTCGAAAACTACTTTGTTGGAGGTGTACAGGCGAAGACACCATCAGATCCAGGCTGGCATATCAGACTGAAGATAGGATCTCAGGAACTCACCTGGTGTATCGACACCGGAGCCCAAGTTTCTGTGATGCCAGACCACCTCTTCAAACCAGCATATGGAAAATTACACAATCCTGACCGTCAGCTCCTTGGACCTGGAGACCAGCGTCTTGAGATCAAGGGTTTCGCCTTCATCAAGCTTTCTCACGGGAAGACCCCCACATAAGTGAGAAAGTTTACATCGGCAAAACCTCCAAACTACTGCTTGGTATGCCTGCAATCCAGAAACTGGGACTGATCCACGACATTCCTGGTGCATTCACTGTGCGTGCGATCCGCACTATGCCGAGCAAAGCAAAGCACCAGACACGCCAAAGTGGGAATGAGCCTCCTCCGAAGTTCTGGTCCAAAGAAGACGTGAAGATGAAATATCCACAACTCTTTGGAGGACTGGGCGAACTCAAAAATGAACAACATATTGAGCTCAAGGACAATGCCAAACCATTTTGTCAGACCGTCCCAAGAAGGGTTCCCATCCCTCTGTTGGAGAAAGTGGAAGCAGAATTGGACAGGATGGTCAGCAGCAATGTCATTGAACCAGTAGAGACACCAACGGACTGGTGTGCCCCAATCGTTGTCGTCCCAAAGCCAAATGGAGACGTCAGAATCTGCGTGGACCTGACGAAGCTGAACACAAATGTGAAAAGAGAAATCTATGCCATGCCTTCGGTAGAGGAAACTCTGAACAAGATCGCCCATGGCAAAGTTTTCTCCAAACTTGATGCAAACTCAGGGTTTCACCAAATCAAACTGGATGAAGAGAGCTCAAAGCTTACAACTTTCATTACTCCCTTTGGGCGCTACAGGTTCAAACGCCTTCCCTATGGCATATCTTCAGCGCCAGAATATTTTCAGAAAAAAATGGACCAGATTCTTCAAAGGCTTGAGGGAGTACTGTGTCACATTGATGACATCCTTGTCTTTGGCAAAGACAAAGTAGACCATGATGCAAAGCTGAAGGAAGTTCTTGACCGATTGTCACACAGCGGCGTAACCCTCAACTTGGATAAATTTGAATTTTCCATGCCCCGCCTCGAATACTTGGGACAAGTGATTGATGCAGATGGGGGGAAGAGGGATCCAGCAAAAGCCAAGGCAATCGCTGATATGAAGGAACCAGAGAATGTAGCAGAAATCCGAAGATTCCTGGGGATGGTCAACCAACTCATGAAGTTTGAAGTTTGTACCCAACCTGGCTGAGAAAACCAAGCCCCTGAGAGACTTACTCCGAACAGATGCAGCATGGACCTGGGGACCAGATCAGCAAAAAGCCTTCAAAACCCTGAAGCAAGATCTTGCGTCACCAGTGACTCTTGCTCTATACAGCCCAGAACGTGAGACCGTAGTTTCAGCTGACTCAAGCAGCTATGGACTGGGGGCTGTCCTTCTCCAGCGCCAGGACAATGGCATGCTTCATCCAGTCGCCTATGCGAGTCGCTCGTTAACAGCCACAGAGCAGCGGTATGCCCAGATCGAGAAGGAGGCATTGGCGATTACCTGGAGTCTTGAACACTGGTCTGACCTGCTCATTGGCATTCTTCTTCGAGTACAGACGGACCACAAGCCCTTGGTACCTCTGTTCTCTTCCAAGCTGATTGACGAACTGCCCATTCGCATCCAGCGTTTCAGAATGAGACTGACTGATGCGGTTTTCCTTCGAGATCGTCCACGTCCCGGGCAAGGAGCTTTATACTGCAGATGCCTTGTCAAGAGCTCCTTTGCCAACGACAGACACTAAGGACAACAACCTGACAGGCCATGTAGAGGCATACGTCAACTCTGTGCTTGTGACCATGCCAGTCAGCGACAGAAGACTGGAGGAAATCAGGGCAGAGCTACAGAAGGACGATACCCTGCGTGTGGTCATGCACCATGTTCAGACTGGCTGGCCAGATAAGACTACCCTAAATCGTCCTCTCAAGACCTACTTCAATGAGAGAGGCAGCATGTCTGTACATGATGGTCTCCTACTCCGAGGGAAGAGGCTCGTCATCCCATCATCAGTGCAGCAAGATGTCCTTCGACACCTCCATGACGGGCATCAGGGAGTCAACAAAACAAAGGAAAATGCTGCCAACTCAGTTTGGTGGCCTGGCCTCTCCCAAGACGTTGACCAGATGGTGAAGACCTGCCCGGAGTGCACCAAGCATCGAAAGGCTAGGGTGGAACCTATGAAGGGGACTCCATTTCCGGAGAGACCTTGGTCCAGGATTGCTGCAGATTTTTTCCAGTACAACGGCAAGCTTTTCCTGCTTGCCATTGACTACTACTCCAGAGACATCGAAATGACCCTGGTTTCCAGTAGAGTCACAACAGCAGAAACAATAGCAAGAATGAAAAAGATCTTCAGTCGCCACGGCATCCCAGACATTGTCGTGACAGACAACGGGCCGCAGTTCACTGCAGAAGACTTCAAGTCCTTTGCACAGTCCTGGGGATTCGACCACGTCACATCATCACCCCACTATCCCCAGTCCAATGGAGAGGTTGAACGTGCCGTTCAAACCATCAAAGGTCTCATCAAGAAAACCAATGATGAGTACCTTGGCCTCCTGATGTATAGGAATACCCCATTACCCAATGGTTTTTCCCCTGCCCAGTTAAGCATGGGACGCAGACTCAAAACCAGAGTCCCATGCCATCCCAACCTCCTCTGCCCCAGACCCCCGATTTCCTGATGGTGAAGAAGAGGGAGAAGGAGTACCGTGAGAAGATGACAACTGACTACGACAGAAGACACAGAGTCGTCACCCCAGAAAACCTGTCACCTGGTGATGCAGTCTGGATTCCCGATCTGAAGAAAGAAGGTACAGTCATCCAACACCATGAGGCTCCAAGATCCGTGGTTATCGAAACATCTGACGGTAGCCTCCTACGCAGAAACCGTCAGATGACCAGGAAGCTCCACCAGCCAGCAGACCAGTCCAGCCCTGCAAACGTACCTCCTCTACAGGTCAACCCACATCCTGAAAGAGAGGTGCCTCCTACCCAACTCCCAGAAGATGGGACCACATCCGGAGAGTCATCCCCTGGCCATGGCCCCTTACTCCAACACCAGACGGGTGCCAGAGGAACACCTACATCCCCAGAAGGACTTCAACCCTTACCCAGAAGATCTGCACGGGCCCACAAGAAGCCACAGCGCCTCATCGAACAGTTGTGAAAACAACAAACAAAAAAAAAAAAAAGACGCTGGTGAAAGACCCGGTGCCACAAAGGCAAAAACAAATAGACGCTGGTGAAAGACCCGGTGCAGTGATTTACATCTAGTCAGACACTCTTACCGGTTCTAGTCATAATATAAATTAAAGTTTTCAAAGATTAGATTAATCTTGCATCACGATTTCGTAACTAAGAACAGCTTACTATATGACTGGAAGACTGAAACGGATTTGATAATGAAAAGAACATTTAAGATGTTTTCGTCAGACAAGGAACCTTTAACGGCAAAAGATAACTTTCCCGCCTTTTAAAAAAAAAAAAAAGGGGAGATGTAGTGTTAAATAAGTGTTATGATTGTTGATGTTAGGAATTCATTGTCGCTAACTTTTAACTGATTGTAGTACTGTTCGTTCTCGTCTCTAAAATTCAGGGCCAGATCTAAGGGGGGAGGGGAGGGGGGAGGCTTTGGAGGGCTGCAGCACCCTCCCTCCCCCCCTCAAAAAAGGAAAAAAATCCCAAGTGGGAACTCACTTCACGGCACCTCTAGCCGGCCCTCTAGCCTACCCATTGAAACACATTCATGAATTTTTTTTTTTTCCCCAAGTTTGACTCGGACTGTGCTGCGGCTGATGCACTGCAATAAACTCTTGAAACTGTGTATAGTGAGAACAAACTGATTTCTTTCAAATTATACGCCAGAGTTTTAAAAGCTTGGTGTCCGGTTCAGCGCTGTGGTTAGAGGACTGGGCGTGCACGAGCTGTGACAGTGTGGAGTGGACTGGTATATATGGCAGCAGTTGTCATCGTTCAGTTTGCATGGGAATGCAAGCAAGCTGTGGTTGAAAGGTAGGCATGCATTTTTCTCTCAACTTACAAAGATGTCGAGGGAAAGAGTTGAGAAACATAGTCACGTGCATTTCATAAATATATATGTCATGCTCTTTCACGGCAGAAATGTCAGTTTTGGAAGCAGCATGATATGGTTCTCAATCACGTTTCTAGAGGTAAATGAGCAGTACTCCTAGAGCCACATTTACATGCCCAGATTGCACCAGATTGTACCATTTTGCTTCTTTGATTTAGAATTTTCGGGGGGGGGGGGGGGGGGGGGGGGGGGGGGGGGGGGGGGGGGGGGGGGGGGGGGGGGGGGGGGGGGGATGCCTCCGGACCCCCTTAGTGGGCTCGGCGCTTCGCGCCTTCGATGTGGATTAGCCCCCCCACCCCCCCCCCCCACCCCCTTACAAAACAGTGATCCGGCCCTGAGATTTTACAGTGAAAAGATTTTTTTAACAAAAATCGGGCGGGTTTTTAGAAGATGTATTTTAAAGAGTTGTGTGAATGAATGAATTGTGAGTTGATTTTAACGTGGTGACAGCCCTGATATGGCCCTTTGCAGTCGGCTGGGCCATATGCAACATTACCTTACCTTACCTTACCTTATCTCGTCTTGCTTTGCAACCACATCGTGAACATGTAAAAAAAAAAAAAAAAAAAAAAAAAATGTTGATATTGCTGATGCATTGTAGTTGTCTAATTATCATCCTTAGCTGTTTGTTGCATGTTAATATTTTACAACAGGAATG
>JADBJO010006149.1:75000-92500 GCA_016801955.1 Conus betulinus
GGTGCTGAACATTATTGTCTTTAAAAAATGCTGATTTCAGCTTACTGTGCAGTAATTCAGACACTTAGTTTATATAGTAATGGTGAAGTTTGCTGAATTTGGTTAGTTGGTTGAATAAGTACAGTGTGTTCTAGAAAAAAAAATCGTTGCAGCAATGTTCTTTTACAGCTCAGTCTCTGTGGAGAAGGCTGACCATTTGAGGTGTTGGTGTGTGTTGGTCACTTGTGTTATTTGGTAGTGGGATGTGAGCCATGATTGGACATGTATTTCGGGTTATTAACTCATTTATCCATCGGCATTAACACACTCTCTACCGCATTGATCAAGATCGACCTCGAGATTTCCTCTTAACACTGGATCGACAGAGATCGACTGCTGAATACTGGGTCAATGACTTCCACTATCGCATATCACAGAATACAATTTGCAACAGAAGAGTCTTTCGGTATGACCATTTCTGGACGCCATTTTGTACTTTTGTTGCAAGAGTTTTGCTGGAGTAGTTTTGCTACTGTCAATTTTCAAAGTTCGGCTTTTTTTTCATAAAGATTTTCTGGGAAAATGGCGTATCAAGTACTATGCAACTTGTAGAATCCATTGTCTAATGTGATAGTGATGAAGAGAGCATATTTGCGGGCTGCACTCTTGAAGTTTTGAAACAAGACGATTTGGACGTCAATCTTGACCTAGTTATAAAGATCGACTGCTGACTGATTTTGAGGCTGGAATCGATAATGATTCGGGTAATGATAATGGCGATATCAAATTGCCCATTGCTGCTGGGCCCAGCCCTCCCAAAAAAAGAAAAATTTGAAAAACAAAAGCTGCTAGAGATTCTTTTAACTGTTGACTGGAGTGGTAGGCTACAAGAAGTGAAGCCTCGAAAAACTTTCGCTTGTTTTGACAGCCAGGAAGTCAGGTCAGTCAGTGGGTGTGGCTCATGATTTGCCTATGGGAGCGTCACCTTTAGCCTCTTGATTTCATCAGAATTTTGGCAGACTTTGAGCAAGAAACAACTTTATTTGCTGCACAAAAGCAAGCAGAAAAAGATGAAGATAAACTCTGGCCTAAATTAAAAACTGTCTCGTTTTTATCAAAAAGCAAAGAGGAGATGGACAAGAGGTACATCATCAGTATAGTGTGTGTGTGTGTGTGTGTGTGTGTGTGTGTGTGTGTGTGTGTGTGTGTGTGTGTGTCGGGGTGGGGGGGGGGGTTTACTCGATGCACTTGTGCAAAAACACATTTTTTTGCTGAATTCTATCACAGTTTAAAAGTCCAGTATTCAGTAATCTGTTGTGTTTTTTCCCCACAGTAGTTGAAGACAAATCTTCTTGTATGTGATGTCTTCAGTTTAACAAAATTGTTGAAGTTTTGGGTGTTGTTTTTTTTCCTTAACAACAAAAGTTAATTATTTAGTGTGCAAAGCATATAGAATGACTTTATTTTGTTCTTCTGCGTCCCCCCTCCCCGACACACACACAGGCACACGCACACGCAACACGAAACGTGCGAACATGCTCTTTAGAGACTTTTAAAACCTCCCTAAAGACAATAGGGGATGTCACCAATTGCTTTATTGCAGACGATCCGGTTTAATGTCGCCGAGTGTCTTGCTCATTCACATTTAACGACTTTCTGTATCCACACGTGAACTCTGCGGTTTCATATATCTAACGGTAAAGATTAAATGGCTGGCACCCTCGTGTAGGCTTTGTAAAGATATGAACGGGGGAGGAAGGGGGGGGGGGGGGGGGTCCTTGACCTTCACTAACAAGTTTTTCCCCCTCCGAATTTTTAAGAAAAAAATTTTAACAATTACTGTTTGTACAATAAATTAAAGAGGGGGCACTTCAGAATGCATTACTTTAATAACTTGAAATAAAATTGTGGAGGTGGGGGATGAAAAAAAAAACGTTCGCCCATGTCGCGCCACAGAGCGCACCACGCCTACCTGCACACGCTAACACACATACAAAGAATAGTTGGCAATGAAGGTAGACACTCACAAACGCGGCCGTCTTCCCCATTCAGCAGTCTGCTCCACCCCACTCCACCCCACCCCACAACGACCTCTCAACACGCGTGCACACTCGCTGCCCTCCACTCCTCCCCCCATCCCTTCCCCCCCGTATATCTCCCCCCCCCCCCCCCCCCCCCCTCATCCCTTCCCCGTATCTCTCCCGCCCTTCAACGCACCAATATGCACACGCGCCGCTTGCGCACATCCGCATCAGCTTTACCTCCTTAACCGTCGGAACACACTGACCCACGCACACACTCAAATTAATGAATTTTGTCATCAGAAGGCTGGCAGGTATGTGTGTAGTGCTTATATACGCACGCGCACGTAGGCCTATTCTCAAGACGAAACGGATCACTCCAACTGTGGAAGCTTTTTATGCAAGAGTTACAATTTGGAAAGGGTTTTTTTTTTTCTTTCTCTTAAACCGATGGGGCTTTCATTCAGATCTCTAGTGGACTCTACAACACTTTTGTGTCTTCATTGCATTTAAATCGGGACCAACAGTTTGAGAGGTCCTCTGATAAATTTGTAAGGAGGAAATGGGTCCAGCTCTTGGAGGCTGTCTTGGATGCTGCCAACACTTTCTTTTCTTTTTTTTTTTTTAATCGATTTAGAAGTAGAAACTGACAACACTTTTTTTTTTATCAGTTTAGAAATAAAAATTGCCAACATCTATTTCTTTTTAAAAACCCAGTTTAGAAATAAAAATCCGTTGAAAAGAGGGGAGAAGAGAATTTAGGGGCCTTTCCGAATTGTAGGGCGATTGTATGTATGAAATATGTATATATCTTTTCAAAATTCTTTGTTTCAATGAAACTTGGGAGGGATAAGAACGTTCGACAAAAAACGACCGCCACCTCTCGTTTCACTGTTATTCCAGAGAAAGTAAATCGAAAAAAATGCGGTATTTTTGAAGAAGTGTACGAGCAACAATGCATGGTTTTTTATTTGTTACAGATGTAGATGAATTGTAAAGTAATTCAGTTAAATACATATGCTGATCGTGCGATTGACGGCAACACTCTAAATTTTTCAATAGTGACTTGTACCGAGCTCGCGAAAAAGTCGGTCCATGAAGTTATGTCCCTTGCAAACGTTCATGGACGGGCCACACGCCACAATCGGACAAATCGCTATCATTGAAACAATCCCCTCCAACCATTTCACTTGTGGGGGGGGGGGGGGGGGGGGGGGGGGGGGGGGGGGGGATTTCCACTGATGACAATAATTCTCGAAACGCAGTCTATCCATATTCGACTACATACCACTTTTTTTTTTCGCGTGCGTGTGCAGCTTGTACAAAACTTTTCGCCAACTCTTTAAAGAAATTACGCCCATGTGAAAAAACCGTCAATTTCCAACACGACTGAAAGGTTTAGATGGCACCCACACTCTTGGGTGTTGGGTCCTTGGGAAGCGCCTACTCTGTGATGACATGTAACAGTCCATTTGCAATTTTTTAAGTACCTCCTAAAAAGTCACTTTTTCATCACGCTAAATCTGAAACATTGAAGTTTCTTGGATTCACCCCAATGTATATATATATATATATATATATATATATATATATATATATATATATATATAAAAGAATATTGGTAGCAGTTGGTTTAATGGAAGAACGTTGAAGCCTGAAGCCACCGCACTGATGGTTGGTTGTCTCCCTGCCGGCAATTGGGACGGCTGAAAATTTGCTGATTAAAGTCAATGTGGGATGGGCAGCTGTCAATTTTTTTTCTGGGAGTGCATTTTCATTGTGATAAGTTGCTCGACTGTTTTTTTTTTTTTGTTTTGTTTTGTTTTGTTAATTTTTTTTTTATCCAAACCCACCTCCTCCAAGACAATTTTGTGACGGGGTGGACATTTTTGTTTCCGACATGGAACAATTCATGACCGTGTATTAGTATCAGTAATGTATGAAGTTAGTCGTGCAGCAATGTTGATGTGAAAAATTATTGTGCTGAATACACCTCAAGTTGGTGCATGTGTGTGTCTACATTGAACAGCAATTGGCATTTTCAAAACGGGCAAAAGAGTGCAGAAGTTATCCACAAAAAAAGGAGGGGGGGGGGGGGGGGGGGGGGGGGAAGACAACGGGAGGGGAGGGGGGGGGGGATGGGAGGGAAGAGAGGGACTGTGGGAGGAGTGGGAGAGATGAGGTAATGCATACTCGGTACCACAAGCACATGCACACATAAACATGTACAAACGCACATACCTCTGCCACTGCACCACCACCACCACACACACACACACACACACACACACACACACACACACACACACATGAATTGACAGTTCGAGACACGTTATTCGGAAACCATATAAAGAACATGTTAAACAGAATGCCCCATTCCCCCTTCCACCCATACATCCACACCATACCACCCTATCCTCACAACTAACTACTGTTTTTACCACACGCCGTTGTTGGGTTGCTATAAAGAGTCCACGAAATAAGAAAGTGAGGGGAAGGAGAGAAATTGGTGTGTGTAGAGGGTGTTGGGGGAGGTAAGGAGAGAACAGTGTGGAGGAAGGAGAGGGTCAGGGAATGAGAAGGGGACAGGGAGGAGGGAACACACACACACACACACACACACACACACACACACACAAGCGTGCTTGCGCATGGCTCTCTCCACTAAGCATGGACTTGCTGCTGTGTTTAATGTACATGCTGGATAAGTGTTGACTCCTCGAATAACCAAACTCTAAAGAAAAGACAAGCATAGAATAAGCGTATTTAAGAGAAAGGAAATGCAAGTAAATAAGAGTAACTGTGAAAAGGGAAACAAAACTAAGGTCTCCATCACCCCCATCTAGCCTCGTTATTTGAAGATTTGTACTGAAAACTGACCGTGGGGAGGGCTTAATGCTAGTTTTGAACGAAATTTGAAAAATGTCAACATTTATGCACAGGCCACACGCCTCAGTTGGGATTTTATCACTGTACAATCCATGTGAGCATACTGAGACCTCGCTTCAGTTTAAGCCAGCATTTGATATTCAACTGATAATTGATCAAAAGAACACCACACACACACACTCACACACACACACACACACACACACACACACACACACTAATCATTTCACTTTTTTTTTTTTTTTTTTTTTTTTTTGGGGGGGGGTTCCCCCGATGATGACATCATACACAATCTTTAGATGCATGACCTGCCTCTCGGTTGATGTCACATTTAAGGCCTTCGCATTCACTGGCTCTCGGTTGACGTCACATCTAAGGCCTTCGCACTCGCTGGCTCTCGGTTGACGTCACATCTAGGGCCTTCGCACTCACTGGCTCTCGGTTGACGTCACATCTAGGGCCTTCGCACTCACTGGCTCTCGGTTGACGTCACATTTAAGGCCTTCGCACTCACCCGTGACCCTATCTTTGTGCCATGTAGCATCCCCCAAATAGTCAGTCCTTTGATTACATCCGTAGGAGGTGGGGGCGGGGGGGGGGGGGGGGGGGGGGGGAGTTGCAACCTCGCCGTGGTCGAAAGGCTTGCACGGTTCAGTGATCACGTGAGGTCTGCTGACGTGAGCATCATTACTCGTTTTTGAAAACGCCTCTAGGCCTGTATAGTCAAGTTGCTGATTGGCCTAAGCACAGTGTGGTAGGAGTTAATGCCCCTGGTAGGGTCTCTCGTGTCAGGTTAAGGGTAATATGCGCGCGCGTGCAAACAATCGAACTGGTTTTGTCCTGAAGTACGAAGTCGCTGTCGTATTACTGGACTCGCTCTGGTGGGCACTGTTCACACGCGCGCACACGCACGCACGCACGCACGCACATACAATAACGGTAGAAAGGTAGCCGCTGGATAACACACTCGCCATGGAAGTGAGAGACTGCCGGTGAAGTGCTTGGAATCGCCGATCGCGGGGCGGGTTTTCCTCTTCCTTGCCACTGGACTTGCCATGGTGGGCTGAGTACATGTATTTCGGATGAGAACATAACCAGGATCTCGAGTACGGATATATGTATAAAAAAAAAAAAAAAAAAAAAAAAAAAAAAAAAAAAAAAAAACATGGCAATAAAGGAAATCGGTGTCTTATGCAAAACAATCTGTATGGAAAACAGTCCACCTTGTTTTTTTTTAATTAATGAAAATGTACGCATGAAAAAAAAGTAGGGGAGGGAGATGGGTAGGAGTGGCTCTGTACTCTCAATCTCTCCTTGTGGAGTGCAGCTAGAATCGGTTTCTATTACAGAGAAATCCTGTAATAACGGAAACGTTATACAACGCACTGCGATCTGATTGAACACGATACAAAATACAACATATACATGTATTCAAGTGAAATCAGGCTCGCAACATCTGTTATATATGTCTGTTTATTCTTTCAAACAAAACTAGAAAAGTCTTGATGCAGGATGTGCATGATACTGTACTGCGATAACAATTAAACAGACATGCAGCAAAAGTACTTTCCATGCATCAAATTAATAGATTTTGAACGCTGCCCTTCCCCTTGCTCCCCTCCCCTTTTTTTTTTTTTTTTTTTTTTTTTTTTTTTAGTCTAATATCACCAAGTGTGAACAGACTTTAAATTAAAGAACTCGCTCACTCTATTATCATTCTTTCCTTCTCCTTTCCTTAATTGTTCACAATAAATTCAATCGGTTCCTTCGAACTTTCCTTTCTTATGTCACCTCAGCAAACTACAGCCCTTTATCATTACACTGAGAGGCGGACGAAAAGAAGGCTCCGCAGTACAAAAGCAGAATTCGTGTCATGATTAAAACAATTCCGTTTAAGTTTGAAAGCTGTATTGTCGAGTAAGTTCATCAACTGTTATTAGCTGCCTTATCAAAGAGATTCCGTTGATCAGTGTAACAAACTTTCAAAGAATAAAGGTAGACCTACTGGAAGCTAAAGAGTTGTAAGAAGAAAAAAGAAACGAAACGTCCTTTTTTTGTCTTTCAGTTCTTTTGTGTGCGGTATCCTTTCGCTTTCTTTCATCATTTCTCGTGTGTGAACATGGCAGTGACTGAAAGAAAAAAAGAGCAGAGGAACTTGTACCTTTCCCTTCCGTCGTCGCTGGAAAATCAGTGACAGATCTGATGAAAGAATCCTACGTACACTGCGAACAACGGTAACGATGGCAACTTAAAAGGAGACGGAATCATTTGAAAGTTGAGACAGAATGTAGAGGACTGGTGCTGCCGTATTGTCTCATGAAGACTATTATTGACGTTAATGTTTCTTGTTTAGAAAAAAAAAAAAAAAAAAAGCATTCGAGGAGAATGTTTCCAAGGCTGAATGGAGAAGGGGAGTTCAGGAATGAGGGAGCAGGGGTGGGTTGGGGGTGTGGAGAAAGGTATGGATATTATGAGGGACTGTGAAATATGAACATTATCAAATGCAGTGAAAAACACACGCAAAACATACTGTTATCTTTTTTTCATCACTCGTTCCTCTCATTTTACAGCAGACTCCATGAAAACCTTCCTCAGATCTCACGCCATCTTTGAATTTCTGAGGAAGACTAACATTTTCCCTCTGAGCTCAGATTTGACAGTAGAATGATTTTCAACAAAATGTCGGGTGTGTTTTAAGGAGGTGTATTTTTAAAGGGTTGTGTAAATGAAGGAAGTGTGGGATGACTTCAACGACGCGTTGACATGGCCCTTTGCGACCGGTTGAGCTACAAGCAACATTACGTTACTGTCTCTAAACGTCCCCCCTTTAACTTCCTTATTTCTGGTTTCTTTCCTCCAAAGATCTCGTCTTTTAAACCTTCTTTCCTCCATCTTTTCGTCGTCCTTCTTTCTCTCCTTTCCCTAGTAGCCACTGTCACACTGGGCACAAATGCATGCACGCACTCAGCTCAGCATTCACTCCGTGCAGACGCGGTCTCTCCAAACAACCAGAAGGCGCACTACAATAACTCTTTTTCTCCCCCTCCTCTCCGGGAAATAAATTACTGAACGATAATCAACTTTTCCAGCATATACAACAGGTTAATTATTCAAGAATTCAATTATTCAATCTTCCGTTCCTCCTCTCCAATGGAGGTACAAACATTCCACAGATCCACTAGCTGGGACCAAATTTGATCTCATTATACATAGTAGTTTACAAGAACATCTTTTACCGGTTTCTCTTCCTCAAATGGAGAAAACAATTTATACACTTTCCAAAGGAGAATCAAAGATGGCTTCAATACAGGAACAATATCTGACTTCCGACACAGGGGGACAATCAAAAAGCATAGTGGGTCAACATGACAAACGCTTTCAAGGTTCTCTCACGACTGCCGCAGTCGTTGTCCTCTTCTGCTAGGTTCTCCAACTCTGGAGTCAATTAGGTGCTGCCACAGCACTGGAGCCCAAATACTTGTTGTGCGGCTGCCACAGTCGCCTATCCCATTACTGGTGCTGCCACAGCACCGGGAAGGGCTGAAACACGAATGAAGTCCGTGTAAGTAATGTATTTCAAAATCTGAATAATGATCAATTCTTTTCTCTTTTTTCTTTTTCTTACTCTCTCTCTCTCTCTCTCTCTCTCTCTCTCTCTCTCTCTCTTCTCTTCCCATCTGTCTATATTGTCCTTGATTCGTTTATTCATTCTTTCTTTATTGCCAACTTGGTTCCTCCCTCTATTCTTCTCCTTAATCACTTTCACATAGCAAAACTCAAGTGAACAATGGCTTCGTGCCGGTATTCATTTCAGTGATTTCAAAAGACGTCTACATGAACGGATACCTTCCCGCCACTCAGAATGAGATCAAGGACTGATGATACAGAGAATCTCATAACAATTAAGACCAGAAATAACTGGTGAGATTCAGGGCTTTGCAGACACGAATGACATGAAAAACTTCTACAATGGCTTGAGAGAAGTCTACAGCCCCACCACCTTGGGCTCATCTCCACTTTTCAGTGCAGATAGATCAACGCTGATCACAGATAAAGAGAATGTACTAGAAAAGATGGGTTGAACACTTTGACAGCGTACTGAACCGCCCATCCACCATCAACAATGAAGCCATCGATCGACTACCCCAAATTCCGATCGATGAGATGCTGGACGTCGTACCAACTTTGGATGAGACCCAGAAAGCAATTCGTCTGTTTATCAGTGGCAAAGCGCCTGGCTTAGACGCAATCGCAGCTGAGGTCTACAAAGAGGGTGGTGCGGCTCTGGTGAAGAAACTTCATCAACTCCTTCAGATGATATGGCAGCACGAGACAGTTCCTCAAGATCGTAAAGATTCCTCCATCGTTCATCTCTACAAACGCAAAGGAAACCGTCAGGTCTGCGATAACTATCGTGGAATCTCCCTGCTATCTATCGCAGGCATGATTCTGGCTAGAGTTCTACTCAACCGGCTCAACACACATCTTGAGCACGGTCTCCTACCTGAGAGTCAGTGTGGCTTTCGGAAAGACCGCTGGACCGTCGACATGGTGTTTGCTGCCAGACAGCTTCAAGAAAAGTGTCAGGAAAACAGAATGTCAACCTGTACTCCACCTATGTTGATCTGACCAAAGCCTTTGACACTGTCAGTAGGGAGGGGCTTTGGAGAATTATGGCGAAGTACGGATGCCCCATAAAGTTCATTGCCATCGTACGCCAACTTCACGACGGCATGCTGGCCAGAGTCCAAGACAACGGCGAGACATCTAAAAACCCTTCCCAGTCTCAAACAGAGTGAAGCAGGATTGTGTTCTTGCTCACACTCTGTTTCAGCCTTATGTTCTCGGCTATGTTGACTGATGCATTCAGTGACGCGGAGATAGGCATCGTCATCAAGTACCGTACACATGGATTAGTCTTCAATCTCAGGAGACTTGAAGCGAAAACCAAGGTCTCGACAGACACTGGCAATGACTTCCTCTTCGCGGAAGACGGTGCCCACAACGCTGTCTCAGAAGCCACAATACAACACAGTGTTGACAAGTTCTCTGCTGCTTGCAACAACTTTCGGCTTGACAATCAGTACGAAAAAGACTGAAGTGATGCACCAGCCAGCCCCGGGAAAGCCATACGTTGAGCCAGTCATCGCCATCACTGGACAGCAACTGAACGCGGTGGATAAGTTCACCTACCTAGGCAGCACTCTGTCCAGAAACGTTGTCATTGACGATGAGGTGAATGCCCGGCTCGCCAAAAGCTGTGCCACTTTTGGCAAACTCCACAAGAACGTATGGAACAGGAGAGGCATCACCCTAGAGACCAAGATTAAGGTGTATCGGGCCATAGTTCTCACCACACTGCTCTATGGCTGTGAAACATGGACGGTTTACAAGCGTCACGCCAGGAAACTGAACCATTTCCACACCACCTGCCTCAGAAGACACATGGGCATTAAGTGGCAAGATAAGATTCCGGACACTGAAGTCCTCACTTGTGCTGGCCTGCCTAGCATCTTCACCATCCTGATGCAGTCACAACTTGGCTGGGCAGGTCACGTAGTTTGCATGCCAGACCATCGGCTGCGAAAGAAATTATTGTTTAGCGAACTACAACAAGGAAAACGCTCTCATAGAGGCCAGAAGAAACGTTTCAAAGACAACCTCAAATCTTCCCTGAAGGCCTTCAACATCAGCCACACAACATGGGAGCAAACTGCCCAGGACAGAGACGGGTGGTGGTCAGTTGTCCGCAAATGTGCAGAAATCTGGAAAGTAACAGAATTGCTGCAGCTGAGCAGTGCAAGATGATCAGGAAGACCAGCGCCATCAGATTTCCAACTGCCGCCACCATCCCTGTCCCATACTGTGATAGGTCTTTCCGGGCGCAGATCGGCCTGACCAGCCATCTACGCACTCACCCCCGATCCCAGGATGACTAGATCGTCTTCGTCGTCTCGACGGACAAAAACAACAACCATCACTCACTTCTATGTATGTGGCAGTATATTGTATAGCAACACATAGCAAGCATTACACAAATATGTATAAATTTAGTACACAAAATTCTGCTCAACACGGCTGAAATAAATAAAACAGATAAGACTATTATAAAGTGATATGTAAACTGAAAACGAAACAAAGGATGAATTGAAATGTACATCAACGAATAACAAATACGTGAGGTAGAAGATTAGAAGGACGCATCAATTATATGCTTTACACTGCATTTTTGGTTTTGCTGGCTAGATGAACGTTCACCTTGTTCTTGAAGTGGAAATTGCTCTTGATTTTTTTTTTAGTGTTGTTGGTACACTGTTGTTGGTGCTGTTGGTAAGCTCTTCCACAAACCACCACCAGAGTAAAACAAACTGGGATTTACATAGACTATTTTTAGGTCTAGTAAGCAATATTACGAGTTCATATCTGTGACATTTGAAAGTGTCTCTAACCTTTTTAGTAACATTTCGATTCATGACATGAGTTGATCGTCTTCCAAGAAAATATTTCAGATGAGCTAAAATCAGAAATTTTGTTGATGTACATTCCCGGATGCTTCTAGTTAACGCTCATATTCTATCAATTATTGATTATGCTTTCAACCTTATGGGACAGCTGCAGTAACACACACACTTAAAAATGATTCACCAGATGTATAGAACAGCACTAAAATCAGTTTTGTTGAAATCAAGCTCTCTAACTGCTGACGACCATAAGTAACTCAAAATCTTAACTTTCAACGACAGGCCCATCTACAACAAATCAGTTTGCATGCATAATGTCATGGATGGGAAATGCTCCTAAAAAGATTAAAGACACTTCCAAATTAATTGTCACAGACATGAACACGTAATCTGCTTACCAGACCTAAAAATAGTCTATGTAAATCCAGTTTGTTCTACTCTGGTGGTGGTTTGTGGAAGAGCTTACCGACAGCACTACAAAGATCGAGAGCAATTTCCATTTCAAGAAAAAGGTGAAACTCATCTAGCCAGCAAAACCAAATGTGTGGTGTAAAGCATGTCATTGACGTTTCCGTCTAATCTTCTTCCTCATTGATCTATTATTCGTTCATATATTTTTTTCGCTTATCCTTTGTTTCATATTTTAGTTTACACATCACTGTGTAGTGCCTTATTTGTTTATTTATCTCAATTACGTTGTCCACAATGAATGTACTGAATTAATATATATATATAAAATGCTGAACAATTAAGTAGTGGGGGAAAACAAGTGCAAGTTAACAATTCTTCCGTCCGTCATTATAGTAATGACTTGGCAAAGATTTGACTTTGAGAGGAAAAAAAATTTTTTGAAGATGAAGTAAATGGGAAAATGTATATCAAGTATAAAAACCCTTCACTAGCTGCATGAGAAAACTATCCCAATCCCTCTCGAAGACACATCTACATGTGTCGCCTGCTCCGAGGCTCGATGACACATCTATATGTGTCGCCTGCTCCGAGGCTTTTCGTCCGCTGGATCGGACTCATCAGGGAGGGAGACACGGCTGTTGATTGTGTCTGTGCTCTCCTGGCGTCAGATTGTGTCTGTGCTCTTGGCGTAGAGACACACCACAGTCCATAATTCTGTGGTGTTCCGACCGCCAAAGGTTCGAAAAAGAATGCAACAGCACCCCCAAAGCAGCCAGCGAAAGGTCGTAGAATTAAACAAAACGAAAGTGTGGAGAGGAAAAAATGTTGTTGAAAACTAAAAGCATTACGCGAACAGTATAAAATGTAAGGGACAATCTTTGAGCCTATGCTCGAGGATCCATTTAAGGATGCAAGGGAGATCAAAAGATATAGAACAGTCTGAGTGGTCAGCTCTGCTGTTCAATAACCCAAGCATAGTCAGCGGCTAAGAATTGTGCAGAACAACTTTTCCTTGGGTCTCGTAAGAGATGCAATCTCCCACTGATTGACCAAACAATATAATGCTGAACAATTAAGCAGGGGGAAAACAAGTGCAGGTTAACAATTCTTCCGTCATTATAGTAATGAGTTGGCAAAGATTTGAATTTGAGGGAAAAAAAAATTTTTTTTTTTTGAAGATGAAGTAAATGGGCCCGGGAAAATGTATATCATAAGTATGAAAAAAAAAACACACACACACACACACACACACACACACACACATATATATATATATATATATATATATATATATATATATATATATATATATATATATATATATATATATCAGGTTATTTGTCTACCTAGATGTGACGTATGACTTGTTCATTTATATGTTTTATGGTGATTTCCTGTTAACTGAAGTTAGGTGCAGATCAGCAAATTATTCAGAAATAAATCATGATTTCAAAATCCTTGTTATTTATGTATCATTATGAATATAGTTAACTAACACACCATGAATCTATGAATCATTTCTTTAGGTAAATACTTCATCTTTTACTCATAATTTGTGTGAGTAAATTAGTATATCCAAATCACGAATTGTTTAGGGATCAGCATAGGTGATAAATAAATAATGCAATTGTTTGTCTACTATTCAAAAAACTAAACTTAAAAAAAATCTAAACCATCACGAGATTTGGACAATGTAGTTAGTTCATTTTTTGTCTCAATGGGTTCACCATATGTGGCTACAACTTTTAGTGGGTGGAAGGAGTCGCTCGAGCGAGCTGTGCAAATCATTTAAGCCAGGTCGGTTGAGGGACCGCGAGGTCTTTCGTCGGAGACAGATTGTGACATGTTTGAATACAGCAAAATGATCCATCTGAATGTTCTGTACGTGTTCACATCATCATCATCATCATCGTCATCATCATCATCATCATCATCGTCATCATCATCATCATCATCATCATCATCATCATCAAGCCGTGTGTGGATGTATAGTATTGTATGATATTGCACTACATTATATTGTGAATCTGAACGTAAAGTCGACAGCATCCAATTTTTGCTTTGGGTTAGGGGAAAAAAAAAAACAAGATTTTGTGGTGGGGGTCCTCCTCCGCTGTATGTCATAGTTTGTGTCATCGTGCTGTATTTGATCACACTCACTTGGAAGGGCTCTATAAATCTGCTTGCATACCTAGATTTTACGCATGCACGTTTTCATTTATATGTATGACTTTCTGCTAACGGAAATTAGATAGAGATCAGCAAATTATTTAGAAATAAATGATGATTTCAAAATCTTTGTGTTCATTTTTTTTAAGGTTATCTGAATAATACTTCATTTAAACTTCATTATCAATATAGTTAGTTATCTAACACATCATGAACCTAGCTTCATTTCTTGAAATGCATTCTACATTTTTTAAGATTATAAAGTCTACGAGTATACCAAATCACAGATTGTTAAGTTATCTCCAGTGGCTGATAAAATGATAACGCAAGCGTTTGCATGATCTTTAAAAAACTGATTTTTAAAAATTTTACGCCGTTATAATAATACGTAAACAACGTAGTTAGTGATTTTGTTTTGTCCCATTGGGTATACCATATATGTCTGCAGCTTTAAGTCGATGGAGGGAGTCACTCAAGCAAGCTGTGCAATCATTAAGCCAGGTCGTTGAGCGCGACAGTGGGGGTCTTTCGTCGGTGACAGATTGTGACATATGTGGATTCAGAAAAAATGATGCGTCGGAATGTTCCGTACGTGTTCACATCATCATCATCATCATCATCATCATCATCATCATCATCATCATCGTCATCATCAAGTCGTGTGTGTGGATGTATAGTATTGTATGATATTGCACTGCATTATATTCTGAATCTGAATGTCAAGTCGAGAGCATCCAATTTTGGCTTCATCAGAGATGGAACTCGAGGGATAGGAGTGAAAAAAAAATCCTTCATCATCCAAACAGACTTCTCTGTGTGACATTAAAGTTGTTTTCCTTGGGTGGGGCATCATGCGATGCCATTATTTCTGCTTCTTTGTAGTCAGACTGTGTATGATGTTGTGGACGTAAAGGCTGAGTTGAATTCTCTTCTGAATTTGGCAATGCATTAAGTGGATGCTGCACATGAATTTTCCGTTCATTGTCGTCTCTGAAAATTATTATTCTGTATGTGTAGGTGGGGCAGGGGAGAGAGAGAGAGAGAGAGAGAGAGAGAGAGAGAGAGAGAGAGAGAGAGAGAGAGAGAGAGAGAGAGAGAGATCAAATGAAACAATCATTTTTAAGATGCTATTGGTTGTCAGCAACGTGAATGCAGGAATGATTTGTTTGATTGTGTGCTATTTTGTGTTTCTTATCAGATTAAAAAAAAATTTTCCAGTGTTCGCTGGCTGTCAAGGAGAGTCATCACCATCCTCATTCTCTTTCTGTTGGTCTCCGTGCTTGTAAGGCTGATCTTCGGTGCCCAGTTCTGGCACTACGGATATGTGGTGCCACAAAAAGAGGGGACCAATAGACAGACACTCACCTTACAGCTGGCGACACAAGCATCTCCTAGAGTGGTGCCAGAAAAAGAGGGGAGCAACAGACAGACACCCACGTCCAAGCTTGTGACACAAAATTCTACTATCAGCAAGAGATGTCCCCGGAGACGGATAGACGCCTGGCTGATCACTATCCGTGGATCATCAACAGTTCTTGTAGGCACCCGCAAGAGGTTCACCACGTTGTCTTTGTCAAGGTCAGTCATTTTTATAGGACTATAGCGGCAGTGGGTGTGTGTGTGTATGTGTCTGCATTATGGATAGGCCTGTGTAACAGGTAAAACTTGAAGGCTACAGGTTCTTATTGGGAGATCGCCCTTTGTCTTTTGTTAGTACAGTATGCTACAATGTCAGAGTGTGCCCCCAATATTTGTTTGTTTCTTTTTTATATCTATCTATCCATCATCTATCTATCTATCTATCTATCTATCTATCTATCTATCTATCTATCTATCTATCTATCTATCTAACTATCTGTGTGTGTGTCTGTCTGTCTGTCTATCTGTCTGTCTGTTCGTCGTCCATCCATCCATCCATCCATCCATCCATCCATCCATCCATCCATCTATCCATCCATCCATCCATCCATCCGTCGATCCATCTATCTATTTATTTGTGCTTAAGGTACGCTGCTGTTTGAATTTTTGTTCTCTGTATAAATATGTATCTCTTTCTTTCTTTTTTTTTTTTTTTTTTTTTTTTTTTTGCTGGTGTTCCTGGTCATCTTTGTGTGTATGTATGTGTGTGTATGTGTGTGAGCATGTGTATGTGTGTGTGTGTGTGTGTGTGTGTGTGTGTGTGTGTGTGTGTGTGTGTGTGTGTGTGTGTGTGTGTGTGTGTGTGTGTGTTCAGGACGGGGAAATCGTGATGGTATTGCTTAAGTGCTCTAAATTGCTGTATTATCAGTCAGGCTTAACACACCAATGTTATCTCTGCACTCATACACGCATATGCACACTCATGCGCCCACCAAACATTCACCTCTCTGTGGGAATGGGATGTCACGCATTCGTTTCTCTCATAACACGACTGAGAAAAAGAAATTACATTTTCTATGCTACTTATAATTACACATGAAAATCCAACTACACAACTTGGAATAATCAAAACATAAAAGACGAATGCTTCTAATACCGGGTTATAGTGAAATGGCTTCTTACCTGGCCAGGTTTCCACACACACAGCCACACTTTCACACCACACAACAGTTCTTGAACAAGTCTCTTCAAGTTTTCTTCAGTACTGGATGATGGTGACGCCCTTGGCTAATTGGCTCCAGGTTTCAGGATTGGGTCTTCGTGGTCGTCTCTGGGAACTCGACGTAGAACTCTTCTTCTTCATCTCTTTCACACACCTCTGGGTTCAAACTCAGTTTGTCTCTCTTCACCCACCTCTGGGCTTCAAACTCAGTCTTTTCCCTTCCAGCTTGTCTTTACCCTAAGACCTTGCTGTCACTTCTGTCTCCCAGACCACGTTTCTCTCAACCCTACTCTGTCCTTCACTCTCTCTCTCTCTCTCTCTCTCTCTCTCTCTCTCTCTCTCTCTCTCTCTCTCTCTCTCTCGTGGTGGTCTTCTTCTCCTCTCCCATCACGTTGTTTTCCCTCAGTTTATATAGGGATGGACACAAAGGTTTCCCTTTGAGCCATGCCTTTGTCCCTGTTGCTTCTCCATCACCTTGTTCACAAGTACCCTGAATTCTCCTTCCGCTCCTTTTTTCCCACACGTCAGTATTTACACACATCCCTACCTAATTCATTAGCAAGCAACCACTTGGCACCAGAAGGACATCAAAGATTCCTGCTGACTCCAGGAGCCACTTAACACAGTAATTATCCTAGAGAGAGCTACAACAACGTCCACACGCATTCAACCAGCCTGACAAAGCCTCAACGCAGTGCCCAACGGCAATACCATCTGAACGAGCCCAAGACTCCTGCTCTTCGAGGACTGTTTACAAAGCAGCCTCAGCTGACTGAGTATTTAGCGCCTACTGGATGTTCCGAGGTCCTAGTGGTTACATTCCTTCCCTCTCGCTATCGGGAAGGTTCGAACTCGGGAGGGTCCTCACCACCTTATGTGCCATCTATCACCTGACCACTTCAACCTCCCTGGCACACTTCGACTGTATGCGTTTGGTGAAGGCGTACTGGTAATGGGTCTATTACCTACTTCTCTACCACTCACGGCCT
>JADBJO010006149.1:97500-102500 GCA_016801955.1 Conus betulinus
TTATGAACACTTCGTGCAAGTATTTGACCAGAAGGTGGCCGAGGAAGGAGAAGATTTCAGGGAGGAATTAGCCTTTTATGTCACCGTCCAAAGTCGGATCAGGCATTTCTGTAACAGTACTGAGCCTGTATCTGCATCCGAGCTGATTATACCTAGCAGTAGGTGGGACAAGCAGTTCACCTTTCACCGCTCAGAGTGTCGAATACTGGGCGCCGAAGGAGCACATATACATGACTGGGTCAAAACAGTGCAGCTCCGTCGTCTTATGGCTGATTCACACGAAACGTTGGAAATGGAAGCCATTTGAATCGTATGCCGTAAAACGTCGAAAATGTATGCAGCAGACGAATCTTGCTTTGATATTGCATTCCTTCTGATATCTACGCTTAGTCATTATCTTGGATTAGATGGTTTTATTCTGTGAATCCATAGTCCTCGAATCCCAACACAGCGATTTAAGTGAAATTATACCTCAAAACATTATGATTGTGAGTGAAATTGCCATCACAATAACATCATTCTGTGGGACTTGGTGATAATGTTAAAAATATTCCATAGGACAGAACAGTCACGGTAAAATGGTTCCACAAGACATCATGATTATGATATAAAATGATGATCATAGTATATTCATTCCAGGGGACATCATGATCACAATAAAATTGTTCAACACCACATCATGATCACGTCAATTTCTTCCACGAGACATCATCATGGCGGTAAAATAATCCCACACATATCACGTTTAAGGTTAAATAATTCGTTGGGACATCGTGATCACCATGGTGATCACAGTAAAGTTTTTTTTCCAGAAGACATTGTGATGGAATCATTATAGATAGATTACTCCATAAGGCATTATGATCATGGTAGAAGTGTTCTGTGAAACATGGTGATCAAAATGATTACTGCACGAAAAAACGGTGATCACCATGAAATCATTCCATGGACTCTGGTGATTATGATAACGTCATTCTATGAGACATCATGATCATGGTAAAATTGTTCGCTGGGATCTTGGGATCAGTGCAAAGTTATTGCACGGGATTGTGGTTATTACAAGATAATTACACATCAGAGCAAGGTAACAACATCACAATTATCCCGTGGCACATCATAATGACATTAGAATTGATCCATGGAAAATTGTGAACACACCAAAAATTATTCTGAAGGACACCATAATCACCGTAAAACTATTCTATGGGACATGGTGATTACAGTTATATAATTTCATGGGACATTATGATCACAGTAGAATTATGCCACATGATAGGGAGATTATAATAAAATTATTCCATGGGACATTATGATCACAGTAAAATTGTTCCACTGGAGATTGATATGAAGGGGAAAAATCTATTCCATGGGACATTCTGGTCTTAGTGAAACTTGTTCCGTGGATCTTAATTTGACATGATCATCTTACTGGACATGTTGATCAGGGTACAATCATCTTACTGGACATGTTGATCAGGGTACAATCATCTTACTGGACATGTTGATCAGGGTACAATCATCTTACTGGACATGTTGATCAGGGTACAATCATCTTACTGGACATGTTGATCAGGGTACAATCATCTTACTGGACATGTTGATCAGGGTACAATCATCTTACTGGACATGTTGACCAGGGTACAATCATCTTACTGGACATGTTGACCAGGGTACAATCATCTTACTGGACATGTTGACCAGGGTACAATCATCTTACTGGACATGTTGACCAGGGTACAATCATCTTATTGGACATGTTGATCAGGGTACAATCATCTTACTGGACATGTTGATCAGGGTACAATCACCCCACGGAACATGATGATCATCATAAAACTATGCTCCACAGAACATCATAACCATGGAAAAATAATTCGACCAAAATCATGATCGCATTATGATTATCTCCCAGGACATCATGATCACAGTAACACTTTTATGGAGACATTGTATATCCCTGTAAAGCTATTCCATGGGACATTGCGGTCGCAGTAAAATTGTGCTGTTTGACATTGGGACCACAATAAAATTACTCTGTTGGACATCATGATCACAGTAAAATTATTCTATTTGACATCATGATCACTGTAAAATTATTCTATTGGACATCATGATCACAGTAAAATTATTCTATTGGACATCATGATCACAGTAAAATTATTCTATTGGACATCATGATCACAATAAAATTATTCTATTGGACATCATGATCACAGTAAAATTATTCTATTGGACATCATGATCACAATAAAATTATTCTATTGGACATCATGATCACAGTAAAATTATTCTATTGGACATAATGATCACAGTAAAATTATTCTATTGGACATCACGATCACAGTAAAATGATTCCATTGGACATCATGATCACAGTAAAATGATTCTATTGGACATCATGATCTCAGTAAAATGATTCTATTGGACATCATGATCACAGTAAAATGATTCTATTGGATATCATGATCTCAGTAAAATGATTCTATTGGACATCACGATCACAGTAAAATGATTCTATTGGACATCATGATCACAGTAAAATGATTCTATTGGACATCATGATCACAGTAAAATGATTCTATTGGACATCACGATCACAGTAAAATGATTCTATTGGACATCAGGATCACAGTAAAATGATTCTATTGGACATCATGATCACAGTAAAAATTATTCTACTGGACATCATGATCACCGTAAAATTATTCGGTGGGGCATTGTGATTACGGTAAAAATATTCCATGGGACATGGTGATCACTGTTGAATCATTCTATTGCATATCATGATCACAGTTCAAATATTCATGGGATATTGTGATGACAGTGAAATTATTCATTGGATATTATGGTCATAGTAAAATTACTCTAGAAAATGCAATGATTACAGCATAATTGTTATGATAAGCACCGTAGAATTATTCCACGTAACATCACGATCATTGTGAAATTAATCAGCCAAATACCCCGATGACAGTAAAATTATGGTGATTACAGTAAAATTATACATCAGGAGAGAGGAAAAATTATTCCACAAGATGTATAATGATGATAGTGAAAGTATTCCAGCCGGCCCCAGGATCATCATACGATTATTCAACAAGACATAGCGATTATGGTGAATTATTCTGGCAGATCTCATGATCAAAGGAAAATATTCCGTGGGACATAATCACAGTGAAACTATTCCAACTATTCCATGGGACATAATGATCGAGGTAAAATTATTTCAGGGGACATTATAATCACGATAAAATAGTTGTACAGGATATTACAATCATGATTGGGTAATTCCGTGGGCATCGTGATCGAAGGTAAAATGATTGTACGGAAATGTCATGATCACGGTAGTGAAATTCTTTCATGGGACGTGATGGTCAACGTGAAATTATCGTAGGGGATATCTTAGTCATGGTGAAACCATTGTACTGGACATTATAATTTAGGAAAATTACCATACAGGATATCCTGATCATAGTAAAATCACTCCACAGGCATTGTGACCATATCAACGGTCAAACTGGCCTTCTCTTTCGACAGCAGATGATGGGATGTTACGTGTGTACAAGATTTTACGCATGCATTCACAAACGGAACTTTAAAGGAACTACGAATAAGAAGTGAAACAAAATGGTAAATGTGGAGGAATATAAAAAGGGCTCTTAACTGGTCAACAGTAGATGTCGTGGGATATATGCTCTAATCTGTGTTTGGTCTTTTTGTACTTTTTTTTTCATTAACTTTTGCATTTTCTTGGTTGCTTTCTAAATTTTTGGGCCCAGCTATCCTTCCACGCCTCTTATCAATTTGTCACACACACACACACACACACACACACACACACACACACACACACACACACACACACACACATATATATATATATATATATATATATATATATATATATATATATATATATATATATGCAGTTATCTCATCAAATCTTATTAATACCGGATTCTTATTCTTTGTTTTAATTGTTTGTTTTTTGTTTAGAATGGTAGATATGATAGTATGAGAGCGTCAGCACACTCAGCATCAGTGTATGAAAGGACACTCAGTATCGAATGGTAACTATTAAAATCTGAAAGCGACTGTCCATTAATTTGTGGCGAATACAAGTTAGATCTGAAAAATGTGAAAAAAAGACCAAGCAGAATGGAGTCACTACTTAATAAAAGGAAAGGAATAGAAAACAAATAAAAAAGAAACAAGAAAGGGAAATATGTTAGAAACGGTAAATAGATTTGGGGGGAAATGGGAGGTTGGAGAACCCACGTTTAAAAATATCAGCATGTATCTGTATCTCTCGGCCTGGTAGATGCTGGAATATGTAGCGAAAGACAGCAGAGAGTTCAGCCCCGTCACGATGTCTCTGACCACAATGGAAATCCACTGCATCCTCTGCATTTTCCTGATCGTCACCGCTCGTCCTTCAGAACGTCAAATTCTGTGGCTGTTCATGCCCTGCTCTCGTGGTCACCTCAGTTTCCATTTCTACTCCAGGAATATGACCAAGGTGAATTCTCGTTAAAGTCATCATGGCCAGTTCATGCCTAGGCGATTTACACTTAAACCCGTGTTCAAAACGATTGGATCCGCCCAAGTATTAAAACCACTTTGGCCTATTTACACGTGACTAGATTGGAGGAGAGCGCGGATACCCTTTTTGCTGTGAGACTGACCCATTAGAGTGTGTGTATAGCACGGCAGCGAGATCAACGTGTTTACTTCCGAAAGATGGCAGTGCTAAATACACACCATGCCTCTGCCTTGTTTCATCGTATGTGGCTGTTTCATGGCGAAGAAGTCAGAGAAGTCAACGATATTATAACATGGACATGGACAGTTTACGAAGGCGAAAGGCTTTCTGTGTACTGTCCTTTAAATGGTTTTGTCCACCCAAACATGAATAATGAGGGGTTTTTTGTCTTTGCTTTAGGAAGCAGCTATTTTGCCAAGCGACTGATACGTGACTTTGCCACGTGACTGATAAAAAA
>JADBJO010006149.1:110000-120000 GCA_016801955.1 Conus betulinus
CAGTATGGTTCGGCGTCTAATTTGCACGTAGAGCAAGGCTTTTCATCCCCCCCCCCTCCCATCTTCCTCCCTCTTCTCCCCTTCCCCAATCCATATACGCCCATAAGTTGTTCGACTCTTACGAGTAATATGTCAGCCAGTTCCATACTTTAATGACCCTTGACTACCATGTATTGGATATACATGTAGTCACACAGAATTGGTGTTTCTGAATTCCGGTATATATGGGCTCTCAGTGTGTGTGTGTGAGTGTGTGTGTGTGTGTGTGTGTGTGTGTGTGTGTGTGTGTGTGTGTGTGTGTGTGTGTGTGTGTGTGTGTGTGTGTGTGTGTGTGTGTGTGTGTGTGTGTGTGTGTGTTAGTGTATGTAGAAATTATCTCCTCTATAGGCTTATCCTGAATGGGCGTGAGTGTGCAAGTTTGAGTGTATGTGAGGGTATGGGGTGTGTTCGTATTGAGATGCGTGTATTTGTGTATTTATGTAAGTGCGTACTTTTGTGTGTGTGCGCGCGGGCACGCGTCCGTATGTGTATGTGTATGTGCGTGAGTACGCACGCGCGCATGTGTGTGCGCTTGTGTGTGTATGTGTATGTGTGCGCGCGTATTTTGGTGTGTTAAAGTGTGTGTGTGTACTTGTGTTTAGCTCACAACAATGTAATAAACAGTGGATGGTTGTCTTCACCAGTTTGCAATGTGAAACAAGTAATACTGATGCTGACGATGCCTAAATAAAAGGCAAAAGCTTTTTAAAATACACATGAAGAGTGTGTGGTTGGTGTGCCTGCGTTTATTTTTGTGCTCCCAGTTCTTATAGAACAGGGAGTACTTTAGAATGGGAACGAAGAAATGCTGTCTGTGTGTCTGTCTGTCTGTCTGTCTGTGTGTCCATGGTCAAAATGTGTTTCACACGCTCCAGACAAAACTACAGGGCCGATCTTTCTGAAAATGTGTAGGTATGTTCACTATGGGCCACGGATGATGCCCAATGTTTTAGTTTACCGTTAGAGCCGTTACTAACGGCTGTAACGGCCTGTAACATGTTTTCTTCTTTATGGAATATCTGAGAAAGTACTTGGCCGATCTTTCTGAAAATTAGCAGGTATGTTCATTATGGGTCCCGAATAATGCCCGATGTTTTAGTTTACCCCATTATAGCCGTTACTAACGGCTGTAACGGCCTGTAACGGTTTTTCGTCTTTATGGAATATCTCAGAAAGTACTTGGCCGATCTTTCTGAAAAATTGTAGATATGTTCATTATGAGTCACGAATAATGAGCGATGTTTTAGTTTACCGTCAGAGACGTTACTAACGGCTGTAACGGCCTGTAACGGTTTTTCTTCTTTATGGAATATCTGAGAAAGTATCTGGCCGATCTTTGTGAAAATTATCAGGTATGTTCATTATGGCTCACGGATGCTATCGATGTTTTATTTTTCCCCGTTATAGTCGTTACTAACAGCTGTAACGACCTGTAACGGTTTTTCTTCTTCATGGAATATCTCGGAAAGTACTTGGCCGATCTTCGTGAAAATTAGCAGGTATATTCATTATGGGTCACGGATGATGCCCCATGTTTTAGTTTAATGTTATAGCCGTTACTAACGGCTGTAACGGCCTGTAACGGTTTTTCTTCTTTATGGAATATCTGAGAAAGCACTTGGCCGATCTTTGTGAAAATTAGCAGGTACGTTGACAATGGCTTACGGATGATAGCCGTTACTAACGGCAATATCGGCTCATAATGATTTTTCTTCCTTATGGAATAATTCAGAAAGTACTTGGCCGAACTTTCTGAAAATTTGTAGGTGTGTCCATTATGGGCGACGGATGATGCTCGACGTTTTAGTTTACCGTTGTAGCCGTTACTGACGGCTGTAACGGCCCATAATAGTTTTTTATGGAATGTCTCAGAAAGTACTTGGCCGATCTTTCTGAAAATGTGTAGGTATGTTCATTATGGGTCACGTATCATGCCTGACGTTTAATTTACCGTTATGGCCGTTACTAACGGCTATAACGACCCATAACGGTTCTCTTTTTTTTATGGAATATCTCAGAAAGTAAGTGGCCGATCCTTCTGAAAATTTGTAGGTATGTTCATTATGGGTCACAGAGATGCCCGATGTTTAAGTTTACCATTATAGCCGTTACTAACGGCCCATAATGGTTTTCTTGATGGAAAATCTCAGAAAGTTCTTGGCCGATCATTCTGAAAATTTGTAAGTACGTTCATTATAGGTCACAGATGATGGCCGATGTTTACCAGAATAGCCATTACTAACGGTTACACCAGCCCAAGACGGTTTTTACTCTTTATGGAATGTATCACGCGTATTCAGGATAAACTGGGAGTACGTGTATATGCTTTGCATCTTGTTGTAGTCTGTGACTGGCCAGTTTCTGGATCAGCAGTGCACCCACACATCACTGAGTGGTGTCCAGCGTGTTCCAGGGTTTTACCTTCATTTCACACACACACACACACACACACACACACACACACACACACACACACACACACTCACATATATGTATATATATTGTGACGGACCGTTTCCCGTCCGGTCACAAATTTTCATGCAACCGTGCTAACCGGAAGGTAGTCCTCCGGAAGCCGGTTGAAAAGTTTACCTGACTGCTGCTCACCGCGCACCGTTAAAGCCGGGTGAGCTGAACCGGTAGGACAGTCTTTGCAGTGATTCCGGCTCCGCAGCATTCCAGAAGGCCGAAGAGGGACCCCAGCTGGTTTTTTTTTTTTTTTTTTTTTTTTTGTGGCAGTCAGGTATTTATCATTCAATATTTATTTGTTAGCAAACCGAAACCGTATTCCCGTTTAGGAGCAACTGAAACTTCCTCAGCGCACTTGTGAAGGTTTGGTTTAGAAAAAAAAATATTTGTTGTGTTCTGTTGTCCTATGACTTGATAGGGTAACAAAACAAAATGCTGTCGGAAAACATGAATAGAAGAAGTGAGTGTTAAAGGAAGTGGTCTTCAGGAAAAAAAAAAGATTTTTTTTATTCTGTGACTTAATTAGTTAGGAACTTTCATGATGAAAAAAAGGTCTTATTCTAATGTGGTTTGCGAGAAGAGGGAGAGTTTTGATGCTATGGATAATAAGCTCCCAGAGTGAGCGAGCGACAGAGACTTGATATATGTTTTGATTTTGATGTGGATGAGTATTTTATTTAATTCACTCTTGATATGAATACTGAATAGTTGGGTGTTAGTAGTAACAAGAGTGTGTGGAAATCTTTCCTTTACATGTATTGAAGTAGTTGAATCTTTTGGGAAAAAAAAATATTCCTTTTAAAATCTGGTGATTGTATAAATTGAAATGAACATTCTTGTTATTATACAAGAAAAGAAATGAACATTTGTGACACGGCGAAAGACATTTATAGTTTGATGAAAAGTAATCATTAAGTATGTATAATGAATTGTATTCATGGTTTATTGAAGAGGGTCTAAGTGGGAATCTTCCCCAATTTGGAAAACTAGACTCTGAAAGGTTTATATTGAAGTCCTTTACTGTGTAGTGCTATGATTCCGGATTTCCCATACAGTCCTTCGAATGAGACTATAAACCGAGGTTCCGTGTGTGAACGCACGCATAACATCTTGCACACACGTAAAATCCCATCACCAACATTCGGAAGAGTAGGCCAGTTTGGCCGTTGGTATGGATGACACGTTACACATAGCATGCACCCTGAGTGAGAAATGGAAAGAATGAAGGAAGTAAGGAAAATGAGTGATCGATATTGAGCGATACTGACTGGATGACACGGGAAACGACTGAATGAAGCGCCAGCTGGCAGCTCTTCAGTCGGCACTACCCAGGTAGGCAGCCCGTTGTGTAAACGAGTGTTGATTGTAAAGCGCTTAGAGCTTGGCGTCTAGCCGAGAATAGGCGCTATATAAGTATTCATCATATTATTATTATTATTATGTGCTATCATTCCGGAAAAAGGAATATTGCAGTATTTGAAGTTTGTCTCAAGTTCTAGTGGAATATGATGTGGCTAATGAATATGAATGTAGTCGTGATTGCAATGAGTAGTAGCCATGATAATCAAGGTAGTTAATCAGTTCCCCCAGGTAGATGTGTTCCCTGGACTGAGGGGGACTGGCTGCCACGTTTGAGAGTCAGGGGTTCGTGGATGTGTCTACCCCCTTCTCCACCGTGTGACGGTGTGGAGAGGTCGGCCTGAGTGCCGACAATCTACCCTACCTGCCACTGCTGCGCCGGGACCGACTACCCGCTGAGCCAGTTGGGCTGGAGACGTCGCTGCTGCCAAGCCAGAGCGCCGCTCCCAAGTTTTTGAAACAGCGACCTGTTGGCGAGGCCGTCGCTGCGTTCTGTGCTTCTGTGTGTGTGTGAGCCACAGCTCCTGTGTGACGCTGTCACCCTGTCGCCAGAGACGCCGTGAGTGCTAGTGTTTTTTTTTCTTTGAGCCACAGCTCTGACGTTCTGCAAGTTCCGTGTCAGACTTGACACTGTAGACGTTGTCGTCTTCGTCTTCGTCGTCTCGTCGTCTTCGTCATCTTCGTCGTTCCGTCGTCGTCGTCGCCGCCTTCATCGTCGTTGGAACGAGCAGCGATAATAGCGAATTATTTATAGATATATTTTGTCGTGCGTCCTGTTTGGCGTATTTGAAATATTTCTATATACATATAGTTTGTGCGTACGCCTTGTGGTTGGCGTGCCGACTTTCGATGTCCTTGCGATTATTATATGTTTGTCTGATGGCTCAGGCAGCATAAAAAAATGTTCTGTTGCCTGGCTGTCAATGTTCGGGTGAATGGGTGTGTGTATGTGATTTAGAAAAGTCGTGCATGCATCCATAATTTCTGTGTGTGAGTCAGTCAGACACCTGCAGACACCACCCATTCCATCCGTAATATATATATATATATATATATATATATATATATATATAAATGAGAGAGAGAGAGAGAGCGCGCACACACACACACAACACACACACACGCACACACACACAGAGTAAATGTGTTGTGTGTGTGTGTGCGCGCTCTCTCTCTCTCTCTCATTTATATATATATATAAATATATATATATATATATATATATATATAAAGAGAGAGAGAGAGAGCGCGCACACACACACACAACACACACACACACGCACACACACACACAGAGTAAATGACAAACGGGTAGAGTAACTCATTCTCCCATCATAAAATAAATTATGGGCGTGTATTCATTTCATCATGAGAGCAAGAGTTACCCCACTTGTTTGTTATTCGTTATTACGGAGTTATGTAGCTATGCTCCCACCCAAGTCGGACCAGCACGCCGAAAATCAGTCCCCACAGTCGGCCAAGATGACTCGACACAAATGTGGCCATGCTTTTATCTCAGGTGAGCTTACAGACAGACGCAAAGCAGACAAAAATGTCACATTGTGGGACGAACGATCTGTTAAATGATTAAGGTCCGATCCACGAATAGCTGACAATTTAGGTCCCAAATACCATTTACATTCTCTGCTACATTCCAAGCTGCACCTGGCTTTTGTCAGATCAGCCGGTACCAAATCGTATCCATCACACAGTCCAGCTCTTCGACGCATTCCTTACCTGACTTTGAGACAGATCTCAGGTCCATTTTTTTTCTTTACTATGCAAACACGATCCACATGACCCTTCATTTTCCGGTCGTCTGCTACACTGTTCACTCCCAAATCTTTGTGCCCTGCCAATGGCGTAGAAACACAAGGAGTCCACAAGTCATGTATCATTCTGCTACTTTTTGCTGACATATGGCATTGAAGTAACTTACTGACCCCAGATTTAAAGACAAAACCATCTTTTTCATACTTTTTGTTTCCACAGTCAGGGCGATTTTCAGCAGTTCAGACAGTTACTACTTGACCATTTGGTGTAACCCCGAACTCTGACCTAACACTGACTGGCCTCCATTCATTGGTCTGTGAATAGGTAGGTAGGTCACGCTGATCGCGAGGAGTACACGGACGCTGTTACACCATAACACCAGTGTCCGGGAACAAGTTGAGCGTTTCATCCACAACTGTAACAACCCAGTGAAATAACAAAACCTGCTAGATTCAGGTTACTTACAGTAATGCAGCCAGAACACACGCTATGAAGAACTATATTGAATTCAAAGGAATGTATAACTGGAAGAAGTCAGTGTTTCTTTCGTTATTTTAGAATCCCCCCCCCCCCCCCCCCCCCCACACACACACACACACCCATCCCCCTCTCCATATCGATGTTTTTTTGCATGGATCCTATGAGAATTAATCTTATTATAACTAATTCAATTAGGCCCACAATCGAAAACCATGTTCAAAGTGTCTCAGTTAAAAGCTTTTCAATGCTCCGTGCAACATGAAGATACGTCGACATGCTGTAGAGTTCTGACGTGATACGTTAGTCTTGGCTGCACATCGTATTTCGGAATTTCGAAGTGCCAGATTAAATTATACCGAACATGTAGTTACACCTCATCCAAGCAAAGTGATTGTGGAGAAGAGAAATATCACGGGGAACACACACATACGCACGCGCACGCACAAATGCAGGGATGCACGCATGCATGCACGCGCGCGCGCACACACACACACACACACACACACACACACGTGTGTGTGTGTGTGTGTGTGTGTGTGTGTGCGCGCGCGCGCGCGTGTTTCCTTTCTTGTGTCTCGCATACCATCTTCTTTCTCTCTCTTCTTCTTCTTGTCCCATTGAAAGAAGACTGACTAACTAAGGTAATGTAGACTTCGAGTCCGATCACAGCTCACGAGCGGAGCGGACGTGTTGGCTGTCGCTCTCCACACGGCTTGCGTTTTCCCCCGAGTTTGAAAAAAAAAAAAAAAAAAAAAGGTCGGTGCGGTAACAAGTGTGTGGAGGGGATCACGGGTCTGTGAACCCGGCATGTGTCTGTCATCATCATCATCATCATCATCATCCAGTTGAATGGCCTCGATCATCATGTTGATTTTTCTGCCATTGTAGAACTTTAGAGAGGATTGCAGAGTGAGAACAAAGAATTGTGGATAGAAAGGGAAAGACCTAGATAGTGAGAATAAAACCTAACCCTGACTCCTAAATGCTGATGGGTTTACCTGGCAGGCTACTACATTAAAAAAAAACTGGGGAGGGGGGGGGGGGGGGGCGAGAGTGGGGAGGGGGGGCCAACCTAGCTAATTAAACTAACTACTGGGTGGCACTCTGGACTTGAAGGTGTCCAGAGTGTCAGCTGCCACGCTAGTACTAGGCAGCTCGTTCCATTCCTGGATGGTGTTCGGAAGGAAAGAATATCGTCCATAGTCTGTCCTGCACTGCATCTGAACAAGTTGTTGAGGGTGGGCAACATCGTCTTCGTCGTCAACGTCGTCTGTGAACCAGCATGCGTCTGTGAACCAGCATGTGTCTGTGAACCAGCATGTGTTAGCCAGAGAAATGTCCGTTCCTTTTTACTGGTGAACCTATGTGGTTGTGAAAAGGAAATAATCTCGTGTGTTTGTTCATTCTTCATGGCGTCGGAGTGATGCGGTTGTTGGGGTGCAGAGTGAACCGATGAATCTTGGAGTTGGATGCATTTTTTCTTTGTGTCTTTTCTGACTGCAAGTGTGCTCCCAAAACAAGAATAAACTGGTGATGTGCTCCTCATAATGTTTCAGCATTCAACATTAATGTAGCAATGACAAGCACAATTTCAAAATACTTTTTGAATAGGGCGGGTAGCAAACGGAAACCTTCATCGTCAAGCGATAGCTGTGTGAGTCCCCCGAGTCGAAGGCAACAAAGAAGAAACAAAGACAGGACAGTGAATCAAGTTATAATAACATGGGGCTGGAGGAGATGCTTGTTGACATGAACAAGAGATTGTCAGAAATGACTGACAAACTAGCGAACGTCGCGACAAAAGACGATATAAAACGTGGATAAAATAACTGTCAGACTGACCACAAGAATAGGTCAACTTGAGTGCAGTATATTCGATGTTAGTAAACAAAATGAAAAACTTTCGACGGAGGTCAACGCGCTTAGGAGCGAAAATGAGGAACTCTGTTCGAAGTTGAATCAGACGACCAAGGAGAACAACAGCATCAGAACTGATTTAAATGACAACGAACAGCACAACAGACTCTGGAATGTGCGTGTGTATGGCGTGAGGGAGAGGCAAGCGGAAACTGTGGAGGACTGCATTCAGAAGTGTGTGAATATCTTCTCAGAGAAAGTGGGCGTGTCGGTCAGTGACAAAGATATTGAAACTGCCCATCGCACAGGTAAACCAGGGGGCAGTAGAGCAAGACCAATCATCCTTCGCTTCTTTTCCAGGAGACTGCGTGAACGGGCGCTGGCGGAGAGACGTAAGCTAAAACAGTCTGGTATTTCTGTCGGCGAGGACTTGACTCATCAGAACTATAAACTGTTAAAAAGAGCCAGCGACCACACGGCACCACTTGCTGCATGGTCTTCCAACGGGAAAATCCTCGCGAACATGAAAAATGGACAAACGGTGAAAGTCAGTATAAACTCAAACATGGATGAAGTGTTTACAAGAGCGATGTCGCAAAAAAAGATCTATGTAATTCTATAACTTAAAGGTGGAACTATGTTCTGTCATGTCTCAACACCCCCGGCACACGCACGCGCGCGCGCGCGCGCACACACACACACACACACACACACACACACACACACACACACACACACATTTTCTTCATTCTCGTTCAGTTTTCTTCTTTGTTCATGTTGCTACTGCCAGTCGCTCCTTGGGGTACATTTTCTTGTTAGTTATTGAGTAAGTAAACAGAATTCACCTTTACTTTGTTTTGGCTGAAACAGGCTTTTCCAGGTGAGAGGGTGTTGGTGGGGAATCGTTTGGTATAAGGGTCCTTGATGGAAATGCGTGCCCTTTCATCTATTATGTGCATAGTGTCATTTGACAGGGAATAAATTATCCTCTCATAAATTAGCTATAGATGACCATATTGTGATTTAATTGACTGGTTGGTAGATTTTGTTTTGTTTTGTTTTGTTTTTTGTTGTTTTTTTTAGTGCATTTTTGGGCAAATATTTCTTTTTTTTTTCACAATCACAATGATCAATGAGATGCTTTTGATTCCAACAATACGGAATTTTTTTTTTTAAGTGGAGGGAAAAGTAAAGGAAATGAGCTATTTTGATAATATTTTGTGATGTGTGATTGACTGCCGTGCTGAAAGGTAAGAATATGAGCGTTGTATGTATGCTAAAGAATATGTCAAAAGAATTTCTCTCTGATGTGCGAGAAAAACTGAACCTTTAGTGCTGAAGAGGACTTGGCGGGATAATTTGGGTGTTGCGTCTTCTCCTTGCCCATTGTTTTGTGCCGCTCCCCCCTCCCTCCCCCCCCTCCCCCCAGTCCTGTGTCTGGTCTCATGCCAGAAATTCACCTTCTGCATAACGTTATCATTAACGTGTACGTCTTCTATATTTCGCGCAATTGATGCAAGCAGTGTGTACGTCCGTGTGTCACTCATTGCTCGCCCCGATTACCAATGAGTTCACAGAAATCTCTCTCTCTCTCTCTCTCTCTCTCTTTCTCTCTTCGTATCCTTCGTAAGTTTGGCTGGTAGGCATCGTGTACTTGGACGGGTTACATTCCATGTTTGAGGAACTCTTTGTGCTTGATCCTTACAATGCATATGATGATGTAATACTCTGTGCTTGCTCCAGTCTGTATTGTGTTCAGGACATTGACGATGCTTTCTTTTCTTGTGCTTTATTCTGTGTTTAAGTTTTGATGTCTTAGTCTTTACCTAATGTAATATCCACTCATCAGGTTTCGATTTTGCTTACTTTTTTTTATTGCAGTGGTGGCGGTGAGCGTGTATGTTGACCTACCTGAACCTCAGTGTATAGCTAGTTTTATGCGCGCGCGCGCGCGCGCACGCGCGCACACACACACACACACACACACACACACACACACACACACACATGCACGCGCACATAC
>JADBJO010006149.1:125000-127500 GCA_016801955.1 Conus betulinus
GAATGGGAAAGTATCTAAGAGTTTTGAAATAGAAAGACGGTGCCATCAGGGTGATCCCATTTCGCCATATCTATTTGTTTTGTGTGCAGAAATTTTAGCATGTAACATTAGGGAAGATGAGAGAATAAAAGGCATTGAAATACTCGATACAATGTTTAAGATCAACTAATTTGCAGATATACAGTGTTCACATTAGAAAGGGGGATGGGTTTCGTATGAAAATCTGTTTAAAACTCTTGAAGAGTTTGAAGAAATTTCAGGTCTCTAAAACTCAATTATAAAAAAAACTGTTGTAAATGTGGGTTAGGAAAACTAAAAAAGCCTCAAAATGTGAGTATCTTTCAGAAAGGAAAATGAAATAGAATCCACCAAAATATAGGATACTAGGTATTTGGTTCACATGGGAGTTATCAAAATTGACAGAAATCAACACAGCAGATAAATTTATTGAAGTCAAACAATTGGTTAAGTTTGGTCAAAGCGTATATGTACACCCCTAGGCAGGACAGCAATACTGAAGTCCATGATTCTTTCAAATCATATACCTATGGATTCTGTTGCCTAATCCTCCAGAAGATGCAATAAATCAGCTTCAGAAAACATGTTTTGAATTTATATGGAATAAAAAAAAATATGGCAAGATCAAAAGGAATTACACAGTACATTCTGTTGAAAATGGAGGTATAGGTGTTTCACATTTAAGCAAATATATACAAGCTTTAAAACTGACTTGGTTAAAAAGAATATACACAACAAATTCAAAATGGAAAACAATATTAAGTGCTACGTTCCCAGAAATAGATTCATTTGACGTCTACGGACCTAGAAAATTCCTCAGCAAAAAAAAATCAATATATTTTGGAAAGACGTTTTCACTTCGTATGTTGATTTTGCGGATCAGGTATTTTTTAAACAATCCGAATGAGGTGTTAGCAGAGCCTTTATTCTGTAATGATAAGTTTAGAGTTTGTAATGACGTCATTAACTTTAAAAACTGGATAGCAAAAAACAGATATTCCTAGTTGAAGATGTTGTCAATCAAGATGGAAGTTTTCTCGATTAAAACTTTTTTCTGAAAAAATATATCACTGTAAATTACCTCGAATTCATGGGCTGTATATCATCAACAAAAAGGTATTTAAGAAGTGCAAATATTAAAGTAACGAACAATAGCTGTAGTCTAAGAATGAAAGCACTACAAATAATATCAAGCGTTAAAAAGGGATCGAAACCTTCTTACAGCACTCTCATCGAAAACATAACAATATTTGATATAAGCTCCTTTGCAAAATGGGAAGATAAATTAAAAATTGTGGTAAATAGGGAAACAACAATGAAACAAGTGAAACAAATTAAAGAAATTAAATTAAAATGGTTCCAAATAAGAATTTGTCATGATATTTTGGTTACAAATTGTATCTTTTAGAAGATGGGAATTCTTACCACTGATCTGCGTACATTTTGTGAATCCGAAACCGATTCAGTTCAACACTACTTGTGGCAGTGTCAGTTTGAGAAACATTTCTGGGGGAAACTAGAAAAAAAAAAAAAAAACATTAAAAGAAAGATGTGAACATTGCAGCAGAATGGAGTTTAATGTGGAGCTGGTTCTATTCGGAAATAATGAGCATACAAAAACTGATGAAGTGTTTGAACACATTATCTTATGGGCTAAACATATATATATATATATATATATTTTTTTTTTTTTTAAATATGATTAAAAAGGAGATTAAAACCGACAAATCTGTTTCGAGCAAAGGCTCTCGTTAGGGATACACTCTGGGCACGCCACCGGTGTTATATATAGTGTGTGTGTGTGTGCAAGCGTGAGTTCTGCATGTGTTTCACGTGGCCTGTGGTATTTTTACAATTTTGAATTTTGGGGGTGCGTTCAGGGAGGGTGTGCTAAGGAATGGAGTGTTGACAAAAATTTCCATTTGTGCCTGCAATTGTTTATGATCTCTACTTTTGAATTCAGAGTTGCTAGGTGAGGTTTGCATAATATCAGCCACTTTTCTGTAGAGCATAGGGTGCATTTTTAGAGATATTATTGTATGGTGTTGCTCTTTTTATAATTTTCCATGATATATTGAAGTCTATTTTTTTTATCTTTAAGTTTCCAAATGTGTTTACTTAATTCTGTTTGGTTTTTTATGTTTTTCATTTTTGAAGGACTGTGTATGGTTTGCATATCTGGTTTAAAATGGTTTGCAGTAATCCCTATGTATGTTTCTTTGTCACTATCTGTTGTTACTGTGGCTTGGTATACAATATTATTGTAAAGGCATTTGTTATTCAGTGGGCATTGATCTTTTTTAGTGCAGTTACAAGATGTCCATTTGTTACCCTTTTTGGCTGTGTTGCCTTTAGTTTTGTTAGATGAGTCAATTATGTTTTTGACTTTCAACTTTTGATGTCACAATGGGTTCATATGACGGTGCCGAAACATGTGAACTAGTTGGACTATTCATGCTATTTAATATACAGAAAACACTTG
>JADBJO010006149.1:137500-141310 GCA_016801955.1 Conus betulinus
GGACTCCTCCCCGGTAGGAGAACACATGATCAACAGCGGACATGCGTTCTCCAGCGACAACATCAACGTCCTGGACCAGGAGACCAGATGGTTCCAGAGAGGGGTGAAGGAGGCCATCTACATCGCGGCCACCACACCAACCCTCAACCGGGACAGGGGGAGACACATCCTGCCATCGGTCTACAACTCCCTAGTTCGGTCGCATGACGTGAGCTCGACTCGCAGACGTGCGCACCGCACACAGTTCACACCCCGTCAGTCGAACAGTGCTGATGAAGGCTGCCAGAGGGTAGCCGAAAGCTCCGCTTTCGTCCGTCTAGCTTGAGAGTCCAGGTACACATATGTAATCATGCATTCTACATTTTCTAAAAAAAAAAAAGTAAAGTATATGAGTAAATCAATCGCGAATTGTTAAGTTTTCTCTAGTGGCTGATAAAATAATAATGTAAGTTTTGTCTGATCTTGAAAAGAAAACTGTTTTTTTTTTTTTTTTTTTTTATTCTAAGCCATCATGATGTATAATTGACGTAGTTCGTGCTTGCTTTTGTCCCGATGGGTATACCATACATGTCTACAGCTTTAAGTCGATGGAGGGAGTCACTCAAGCAAGCCGTGCAATCATTTAAGCCAGGTCGGTTGAGCGACAGTGGGGGTCTTTCGTCAGAGACAGATTGTGACATACGTGGATTCAGACAGAAATGATGCATCGGAATGTTCAGTACGTGTTCATCATCATCATCATCATCATCACCATCATCATCATCAAGTCGTGTGTGGGGTGTACAGTATTGTATGATATTGCACTGCATTATATTCTGAATCTGAATGTCAAGTCGAGAGCATGCAGTTTTGGCTTTATCAGGCATGGAACTCGAGGGATAGGAGTGAAACAAAATTCTGTCATCATCCAAACAGACTTCTCTGTGTGACATAAAAGTTGCTTTCCTTGGGTGGGGCATCATGCGATGCCATTATTTCTGCTTCTTTGTAGTCAGATTGTGTATGATGTTGTGGACGTAAAGGCTGAGTAGAATTTTCTTCTGAATTTGGCAATGCATTAAGTGGATGCTGCACATGAATTTTCCGTTGATCGTCATCTCTGAAAAAATCTCTCCGTGTGTGTGTGTGTGTGTGTGTGTGTGTGTGTGGATGTAGGGGTAGGGGTGGTGCGTATGCAAATGCATGTGGATTGTCGTTTCCGTTTTCGTTGAGAGAGAGAGAGAGAGAGAGAGAGAGAGAGAGAGAGAGAGAGAATGAATGAGTGAAGTTTAATGCTATTAAGCTGTACAGCCCATTTAGCAAATCGGCGCGATGTACAAAAACAAAACGCGACTCGATTTCGATTTTCATTGACATGGAAACCATAGCAATGTCTTTTTCTTTCACTTTACATGACAAATTCACAAACGAGAAAATGTCACTGGTCTACATTCACTGTCAGTTCTGTAGGTGACGATCATCCCAGGTAAAACTGGATCAGTCCGTGGAGAGCGTGCAGCCGCCGCAGAGCATGTGCTTGCATCTCTGCATGCTTCCTGTTGCCAACACACGTCGTCCTTTCCGAAGACTGGCCAATTTCGATTACATATGTCTTTCTTCTTGCTTTAACGTACCAAAATAACAATCGTCCCCCGAGCACGGATCGCAGGAATACTCCAGAACGACATCATCTGACTCACAGAGCAGCACTCCCACATCTTCTGTTTGATGAAACACGACCTTCCGAAATGCTTTGTTTCTGTGAGAATCTCTCAATCGTCTCTGCACCTGTCGATTTGTCAGAGTGGCGACATAATTCTTAACCACTCCCGAGTCAAAGCCGGCGACCATTTTGTTGATCGCTTGTTCTTACGTCGATGTCTGACGGGTGGATTTCTGGGTCGCTGATGTTACACTCCGACAGATCGGAGCGCAAAGACAGAAGCGCATCCTGAGTATGCGTTGTGCCACCATCATCGCGAACCTGCTTGATGTGTTCTTCTGCACTGTGCTGTGTACTGTGCTCGTCCGATTCGGTGTTAGGCTCTTCTGATTGAATGTCTTGATAGTCTATCATCATCTCTCATAGCCCTTACCAGCTCTTCTCTCACCTCTGGCACTTTTCCAGATGCTTGTAAAGCTGCTCTGGTAACACCTCTTCTCAAAAAGGCCACTCTTGATAAAATGATCTGAAGAATTACCGTCCAGTATCTAACTTGTCCTTTATCTCTGAAATAATTGAAAAGATCGTCCTCATCCAACTATCCGAATACCTGATTTCCAATAGCTTCTTCAATCCATTTTCAGCCTGCCAACAGACCAGGACACAGCACTGAGACAGCTCTTTTAAGGATAGTAAATGATCTACTCCTTTCTTTGAATGATCGCAAAGTCTCGATTCTGGCTCTGTTGGACCTGCCAGCTGCGTTTGACACCATTGATCACTCTATTCTCCTCAGTCGTTTGCACACCATGATTTTGGCCTAGGTGGTACAGCACTGCAGTGGTTTCTCATCCTATCTGTCACATCGGACTCAGTCTGTCATTGTTGACGGCCGGGTTTCTTCTGCAGCTCCTATATGTTTTGGAGTCCCACAGGGCTCTGTCCTCGGACCAGTCCTGTTTGTTCTCTACACCTCTCCACTGGCCCATTGTCATTGACAAACACTCAGTCCTTCATCATTCATATGCTGATGATTCACAGTTGCAGAAATCAGCTGCACCTTCTGAAGTTCCCCAACTACTAGAGGCAATGCAGGATTTGTATAGCCGATGTCAGATCTTGGATGACAGCAAATAAACTAAAGCTGAACAATGAAAAAACTGAAGTACTGCTTCTCTCCTCTCCCCAAATGTCGCACAAAATCAATTGCCCTTCTACGATGACAGTTGATGATGCCACTGTCCCGTTCTCATCCTCTGTTGTCAGTCTAGGAGTTACCCTTGACCATCATTTGGAAATGAAAGTTCATGTTCAGAAATGTTGTTCGGGCTGCCAATTATGAGCTCCGCCGTATTGGTTCCATCCGCCGTTTTCTCACGACCCAAGCAGCAGCCACACTTGTCTCTGCATTTGTTCTGTCCCGGCTGGACTACTGCAATTCCATCCTGTATGGTTCCCATGACTATCTTCTTGAAAGTCTGCAGCGTGTTCAGAATAATGCAGTGCGAATGGTTTTGCGAGTGCCTAGAAGGGACCATATTACTCCTCATCTGATTTCTCTTCACTGGCTCCCAGTGTCTGCTCGGATTGAACTTAAATTGGCATCTATCTGTTTACAATGTTTCCAAGGTTGTGCTCCAGATTATCTGAAGGACTTAGTCCATATAAAAGCACACATCATCATCAATACAAATTGCGTTCATCTGTTGACGCAACCGCTTTACAAGATCGTCCTGTCAATAGCCAAAAGACATTAGGTGACAGATGCTTCTCGCATGCTGCCCCGTCCATCTGGAACACTATCCCTGCAGAAATAAGAGAAACTAATAACTTTGACTCCTTCAAACGCTCTCTGAGGTCGTCTGTTCTGTTGCTTGGCTCTCTCTTGATCCCGTCGCACCTGGCTGGGGGGCTTCTTCCTATAATACCGAACTTGCGTTCTCCGGTTCAGGACAGGATCCGCCATTGTTGTTGACACTGGGTTGACTGTGTTTCAGTCGTAGAACGACCACTGTGTTGTTGCCTTCTCCCGTAATTTTCCAACTGGACACAGAGTTTTCAGTCAGCAGGGCGTTTAGGGCTGTCTCCGCAGTTGCTGGAAGTCCAGGAACTGGCATTGTCACAGGAAAAATTGAAAACAATTGCCGCCGCAGCTGAAATAAATGGCG
>JADBJO010006150.1:0-22500 GCA_016801955.1 Conus betulinus
GGAAGTTTCCATCAGAAACATGGTGGAAAACAGAATACGAAGAAAAAACATTTTCTAGATATGTTTATTATTAAGAAATACATTCAGCCAGCCAATGATTGACTGGAAAAAATTAACTTGAAGGCAGAGGGGAGCAGATGACTTCAGAGACAGACAATGGGTGGGAAAAGAGGTATCCTAACAATTCTCCCACCGAAAATTTCTATCTATCCCTTCCAGTACCAAACCTACAAAGTGTATAACATTTAATGAGCAGGACTGGATTGTGGAGGTGATCATGAAAAAGACAACGGGCAGAAGAAGATAGGCGAATGAAAAGAGTACCACACCCTTAGACATGTACCCCCCCACACACACAAGACAAGCAAGTGCTGTTGACGAGAGGCTGCTACCACCACGCACAGTCCAGTGAAGTCAAGCGCCTCCCATACACTTTGTCACATACTGGCGAAGCCCGCCTCTAACCTCATCACAGCTGGTCTCTAACCCAGGCCATGAAGTGCAGGTGTACAGTGCTTTGTGGGGCTATCAATGCTCAGCTGGTGGACTCTCCAGGAAAGCGCCCCAGTAGTTCTGCCAGTGATCCTGCACTACCCCCCCCCCCCCCCCCCCCCCCCCTTTCACCTGATGCAGCCGTAAGGAAAGAGATCTTGTCAGGTAAGCCGGATTACTTCGAACTGCTGCTTACAAAGGATCAGGGCCCGCTGCTTTAGTACTGACGTTCCAGAGATCAAACCCTGAGACTGCTCAGGTATCATCCTCCATATGTTCTGAACACGGGGATTCTGACAGGTTCACAAGCAGGCTCGCGCTTCATTTTCTGTCTGTGTGCGTGCGTGCGTGCGTGCGTGCGTATGTGTATGTGTGTGTGTGCGTGTGTGACCTTTTCTCTTTGGGTTCTTTCCCTGTACACCAGAGGACAAGAAATATCAGTGTGTCCACTGAAGTGTATGGGGACAGACCTCGGCAAAAAGCTCGGTCAGATCTACTTGTGGAAATGTCAGACTTCTTGTCCGGGTCCGACCGGTGTGGTGGCGTAGGTGTACATGGCACTCTACTCTCTTACCCCGAAGTCCACAGACAAGAACAGGTAAAGAGCAGGGAGAAGCTGCATCACGTGTTGCATGTGCAACTTTTTGTTTGGCCATAACAAGTACCTCGCACAGGCTCAAAAACCACACACACACACACACACACACACATACGCAAGCACGCACGCGCGCACGCGCACATATACACACACGCACGCGCGCGCGCAGGCGTGCACGCGTTCAACCGCCTCTTAGCAAGAGTGCGCACACAATATATGACACTAATTGTGAAGAAGGCGAGCAGGAATGGAAAAGTATTCAGTTGGTCAGGGTTACAGCAGTCAGGTCAACTCTCCACACTGCTGGCTAGCGAGGCACGAGCATCTACAACCTTTTGGCAAGTGCTCGCTGCGTCAGAGGCATTCTGGATCTCCTGTGTGCCGTTAGTGTTAGAGACCCCCCAACAACTCTCTGTGGTGCTGGCATCATTTTTACACCTGTGACAAGGTTTACTTCGGTTTGCGCTGTCGGGGTGCTCCGTTAGTCTGGCATCTGCCCTTGCATGCTTTTTTTTCCCCACTGGAAGTTTCTGGCTGGGGAGCCATTTTACACTGACTGTCTCCCCTGGTCTTGTGTCTGTCTTGGAAAACATACTTTATCTTTCACTGTAGCTGTACATTGCTTGGTGAGAGGTTGGTATTCAAGCAAAAAAAAAAAAAAACACAAAAAACAAAGAGAGAGAGAGAGAGAGAGAGAGCAGGCTGTTGGTTTTGTCTCCTTTTGGAACAACGACATACTAAAAGCTTTCATTTTACTAACTCATCCAAGAGATTGCTAGGGCGTTCATTATAATTTAAGTTGAGCCACATTCTTTTCTTTTCTGTTTAGTGTGTTTTTGTGAACTTTTTTTTTCCGCTCACCTTTTCATCCATTTTACAAGAAGAGGTTTGAACGCTGCACGTGCCTGATTCTCTGCTGTGGTCTGGAGATTTCCCTTTCTTCTGCCAGTTCTGCATCATTTCTCATGCTCTTTCTCGCTTGCATCACAGAGCTCCTAAGTACACGACCATAAGGTAAATGCTTCAACTCTGTTGTCAAACGTATGCAGCAGTCATAATCTACTGCATGCTCATTCTGGACTGCCCAGAATTTTTGTCAATCCCGTCACTTCCTCCACAGCTTTGCATTGTTCTAATGCCATGTGCTCTTTTACACCAGTTGTGAGGAGGGCGCAGATCTATAGAAACACTGCAGCACAATGGCTGATCTCAGTCTGTTCTCTGTATGTTCACCACACGTTCCACGGCAGTGACATACCACATGAATCAAAGTGATCCGTTGATGATGTAGGATTGTCTGTGTGGAAGTTGAAACAAGGCCGTTTTAAAGAAGTAACACGACAATGCGACGGTGCCTGTTTGGGGCACTAGTTATTAAAAAAAAAACCCAGATTGAATATATTTTGTCTGTGGACTTATGAATAGACCTAACAACTGCATGCAAATTGTTCTTCAACTAACATCACATAAAGTTGTAAGTGTGTCATTGAAGAGGACACACACTGAATGGCTCAGTTGAACATAAGTAGACTCCTGCAATGCGACCCTAAAATTATGATCACCCTCTTATCTCAGGCTAGCTGCTGCTGTTTTGCGTGTCTTTTTTTTTATTTATTTTTGCCTAGTATTTTTCAAATGTTGTGCTGATTTAAAAGACTGTGTAATTGAATAGCGTATTATGCATCTTCAAAGCTAGAAAAACTACGTTTTTATACAATTTTGAAAACAATTGTGTTGTGACCAATACCACAGCCAAATAGACAATAACCCGGTGAAGAATAGGTGCAGGTCTGGCATCAATAGAGCTAAAACAAGGACATATTCGGAAAATGGTGTTTGTAGTGACCCTGACCTTGTCATGATGAACTTTAAAGTGCGATTGAAGAACAAGATGAGAGGGGAAAACAACCCTCTCAAATTCAGTCTTGAGAAACTGAGAGATCCTAACATAGACATCCTGAGAGGCCTTAGGAGGAAAATTTGGCCCTATGCCTCTCCTGGATGAAGACCTTGAAGTCCTCACAAACAATTTTAAACAACTGAAAACAACGGCAGAGATCCTAGGGAAAAGCAATCGGAAACTGGTACCATGGATCTCAAGCAATATCTTGAAAATGTGTGACGCTAGCAGGACAGTCAACACGCTCAAGAAGACTGAGGGGAGAAATGCAGTGCTATAAACAAGAAAAGAAGAACGCAAAGGGAAGTTGGACTAAACAAAAGTGTGAGGAAATTGAACAACAACAACAAAAATACAGACAAAAACAGCACAGAATTGACCAAGGACTTGAAAAGGACTTGTTCAAATAGAAACAAAGAAAGCACCATTCAGGACACAGACGGGCAACAGTCTCAGATGGCCAGCGTATTGCTCTGAACTCTACCACAAACGCAGCACAGGAGATCTGAATGTGCCAACAGCACAGGTTCATCAAATGAGTCTGAGCTGCAGTGAAAACGCCGATGTAGCCTGCGGACATCGTCAAAACCCTTCTGAAAAATGTGGATAGAGGCAGTAATCGGTATCTTAACTACCATCCGTGTCGACACCTGGCGCACTGGGGAGTGGCTCATGCCACGGACTCGGTCACTAATCGTCACCCTCCATCCTCCACTGCCAGAACTTTCACATCATAGGCTTGATCAGCCATATCAAAAATAATTCCGAATAAGTCATAAAAAAAAAATTAAGTACTACATCCGCCAAACATGAATAAACGAATCACAAGATAAAACACGACGCGTTTTGACCTCTTGGGTTTTCTGCAGGCAAGATAAACAACACTCAGGCCAGCGAAAACGAAGAACGAGCAATCACTTATCTTGACTGAAGAAGACTTAAGAGGTCAAAACGCATCCTGTTTTGTCTTGTAATTTGTTTGTTCATGTCTGGTGGATCTAGTATTTAAATGTTTTAAGATTTGTTTAGATTTCCGCCTGCAATCGCTTCAATTTGCAACTAATTCCGAGTAGTTTGCAACCGCTAGTATAAACCATTTTGCTGAAGAACAGGCTGGAGTCTGCAAAGGCAGAGAAATCATCGAATCGATCTTAAACTTTCCTACGCTTTGCGAAAACAATCTCTAGCAACAGAGAGAATTCTAACACAACTTCATAGACTTTAAGGAAGTATTAGAAAGAGTCTGGCGGGAGACGTTATGGGGTCACAAGAATTCGTATCGGGCAGAAGCTCATCAACATCATCTATTGACTGTAGTCCAAAGCAAACAGAACAGACCTCAAAGACGATGCTTTGAGGAAATGGTTACATACTTCAGGTGGAGTTCGTAAGGGCTGCTTTTTATCTCCTCCACTTTTAATATATTCCTGGAACGTAATATATGACTCATGCTTTTGAAGATGATAAGCAGTTTTTCTCCGCTGGAGGAACAACACAAAAACCCTCAGGTTTGCAGATGACAGCAATGGCCTGGAGGGAAGTAAACAAGAAATCGCCAAGTTTGTTAAACGACTGATGAAACATCAACCAGATGTGGAATGGAAATCAGCGCCGAAAAGGCCAACTTCATGGTCAGCTACAGTTTTTTTACCTGGGACCCATCACTAGTAGTGAGGGACCCAAACCAGACAACCTCTCAAGCGCAGCAAAGACAACCACAGCAGACCATCAAACCCTGTAGGGAAGGACAAGAGCATCTCCATGAGACACACGATCAGACTTCTGCACGCACTGGTCCAGTCCATCTTCCTGCATTCATGCAAGACAGGGATGCTGGCATCAGATCCGGAAAGAACAATCCAAACCGTGGAAATGAGCTGTTATTGCAAGATGATAAATATTAGATATACTGATCATATCACCGTTAAACAAGTGTGTCAGACCATTGGACAGCGCATATGATCATGTGGAAATGTGCTGGTATCAATGGAGAAAAGAAAGCTACGTTGGTAGATCACGTATCAAGTTCTAGTGGCCTTGCTAAAACAATCCTTCAAGGAACAGTTGGAGGATGGAGACGAGGGGAAACAAAAAGTGAATAAATTATAAAAAAACAACACAAACAACAAAACAAAACAAAAAACGATGGATTGACAACACCGCAGAGTGGAGAGGGAAAAATATCCCAGGTCTTGGCACTCCACTTACAGAACTGGAGGAATCTTGTAGACTGCTTTTATTAGTGTGGTGCCCCAGAGACTACCCACAGAGGTGAGGGTGAAGAAGAACAGCAACAAGAATTTCCACCTCGGTACACGTTTGGTCAGTGACATTCTCCATTTACTTTCACTCACCTAAATTTGCTTCGTGACGTCTCCATAGCATTGTGGTATAGTCCTAACCCGTTGCACGTGCATAGAGCATTTTGGGGCGTCAGGCGTTTCTAGAATAGTCCCGGATTTTTTTTTTCCAGAATTGGAGGGCAAAACTAGAATTCCAAAAATTCCCGGGCAATTCTAGATTTGCCTTGCATTTCTATTATGCTTAGATACTTCTACATAGAGAGAGAGAGAGAGAGAGAGAGAGAGAGAGAGAGAGAGAGAGAGAGAGAGACATACAACAGACAAACTGACAGACAGACAGACAGACAGACGGACAGTTTCATCTACGACAGGTATGTTTCAGTTTTAACGTTATGGAGTGGATTTGACTCTTCGCTCTCTTGGGGTCAAATCTTTGTGATCTTCCTTCTTTTTCTTTCGAGTTGACTTCACTTGGCTTCTGCCAACCGATCAAGGAGGGTTTCAGTTCTTCCTGGTTTCGCTGGCGTTAGCCTGGAAACAGAGACAGAATGCTATTTCTTACAGGTCCCCCGCCTCCTGTGCCGATCACGTCTGTGGTTTATGTCCGAAGCAGATGGTTGTTAGAACTGCATCCTAGTTCTGAAGTTTTGCTAAGCCTCTCTATTCACAACCTCCTCTGGGGGGGGGGGGGGGGGGTGCTAAGCCTCTCTATTCACAACCTCCTCTGGGGTTTTGCTAAGCCTCTCTATTCACAACCTCCTCTGGGTTTTTGCCAAGCCCTTCTATTCACAACCTCCTCCGGGTTTTTGCCAAGCCCTTCTATTCACAACCTCCTCTGGGTTTTTGCCAAGCCCTTCTATTCACAACCTCCTCTGGGGTTTTTTTGCCAAGCCCTTCTATTCACAACCTCCTCTGGGTTTTTGCCAAGCCCCTCTTTTCACAACCTCTTGGTGTGAGAAAAGGTTGACAGAGTACTTTGAGAACTCTTTTCTTTGTCAGTTGTTTCACAGGGCTGGACAACAAGGGGAGTCATAGCAAGTGAGGCATACCCTCTCTTTCAAACCGTTGCATTGTTACGCATTGTATTTTGCAATGTTTCCTATACATTTTCAATCATTTTTTTTCTGGCTCACAGTGCAGTTTTCCTCACTGTTACCCATTTTATTTTGCAGTGCTTTCTTTTCATTTTCAATATTTTTTTTCGGGTTCACTTTGCAGCTTCCCTTGTTTCATGTTCGCCTATTGCCATGTGCTGTTATGTTCCTAGCGTGGCTGGGTGTATGTGGCGCAGGAAGGAATAGGATTCGGGTTGAGACTGCAGTCTGCATTCATGGTATTTGGAATGCTGGAGAAAGGATATCCTTCTTCCTTTACATTTCAAACATCTGTGCCTGTCTTGCTACTTAATATTTGGAGTGTTGGATGGTTGCTTGCTTGCTTATGTACATACAATTTTTGCAGACTTGCACTTTCTCCTCCACTTTCCAGGTTTTCCATGGTAAATCCCAATTTTTTTTTTCATCACAGAACACCACAAGCTCCAGTTTGCCTCGACGGTGTGAAAGGATTTCCTTCATGGACGGCAAACTGTGTTGTGAAGGTGTGTGTGTTGCACGTGAGGACTGTCGTTTGTCTGTGTGAGTTCATGTTATCTGCATTTCAGCCACTCCCATCTACCAGAATGTTATTTCCTAATCTGTACATCTTTCTCCCTCAGCCATTTCAGCCCATCTCCTCCTTCTGTCTTCAACTAAATCACCTCTAGCTTCCTTTCATTCAAAACTGGGGCTGTTGGTGGAAAGAAACTGAATTCGAATGTGATCGTTCTCACGACGTTCTAGTGGAGCTTGGCCCATTGGCTGGATCTTGCTTTTGTGAGTGTGGGGCTGAAGGCGAAGGTCAAGAGGAATGTCTACAAGGCCACTGAAGATCTTGTTCAGCATGGTAGGCAGAGAAACAGACACGTCTGAACTCGGGAGTTTCACATTTCAGCACTTAAGCGGGGCATCGCGTGTTAACTACCCAGCTGCCTTCCTTTGGACCGTTTTGATCTTGCTGATTTTACCATCAGTGTGAGGGCTCGATACAGAGCAGCTGGGCTTTAGGAGAAGGCGGACGAAGCGTCTCAGGTATTGTTTTCATTGCCTTACCAGCAAAATGGAAGACTGCGCCGAAGGAACTTTATCATTGTTTTTGTTTTCTGTGATGGCCTGTCAATATGGATGCTCCAGTTCAGGGTTTGGTTGATGTTAGTGTCAAGGTATTTCACTCAACATAGCCGCTCCCGCCTTTCAGTTTGTACTTGAAGGCAATGGGGATCTTCATTACTTGTAGGATCAAGCGCGTGTAGATCTCCCTCCCATGAGGGTGGGTTTTGTCTGTCCTGTTCGTACTTAGCCTACGCAACTGAAAGGCCATAATTATTTTTATAAGCTGTAGCAGAGATCACAATGGTCGCTCTCTCTCTCTCTCTCTCTCTCTCTCTCTCTCTCTCTCTCTCTCTCTCTCTCTCTCTTACACACACACATTTACACGCACGCATGCACATACGCACGCACACACACACACACACACACACACACACACACACACACACACTACACACACACACACACACACACACACACACACACACACACACACACCCCTTGGGCCCATATCGGGTGAATGCAACATCAAATCTCCCTATGTAACAGCTCTCGGGCCAACAATATTCTAAGTTTGCATTGATATGTCCCAGGTAACTGTTGCCAGGGAAACATGGTCTGCTGAGGGGTATTGTTCGAAATGGCAAATATGTAGTTTCTTTAGAACCTGTTACAAAAATATATTACGTTAATATTACTGTAACGTTCCAGAGGAGGCCACTCCTGGTAACAGTTTTGTTGACAGCTTAAGGCTGAAGATTCCATCGACTTTCAACGTATAGGAGTTTCTGAGGATGTTTGTTTGCAAACAATAGAATAAGACTATGTGTGAGTGACTGAGTAATACTCTTTGTACAATTGTAATTGGTGATGTTGTCATTGTTTCCATGGCGTGGGCTACTCTCTAGTGTGTCAATATTTTGTTTTCAGATAACAGCTAGGATATTATGAGTTACTACCTCTCCGCCATGTCTCAGTGACTTATCGTCAGCTTCCTTCGAGAGGAAATCGCCAACGCTGCCGGAGTCCTTCAATGAGAGTTACCTTCCATGAACAGAGTATAGCAGCAATCAGGCATCGGTACTATTGAGCTACAGGCTGGATTCTCTGGGACAAGAGTTCCGTAGAACAGAACTGTAACATGCAGACCTTTGGGGAAAAAAAATCTAAAAAAATTATTCACAACAACAACAACAAAAATAATAATGATAATAATGATAATGATGATGGTAATAAACATAGTAATAAACATAATAATAAACCTTTACATTGATGGTCTGTAACTATTGTTAAGGACACAGTAAGCAACTCAAATGATGTTACTGTAATCTTTCATTAATGTTGTATTCTTCATGACTTACGCAGGCTGTGTGTAACAGTCAACATCATAACAATTTATACTTTTGGATAATGTCCGTCAGTAACTGTTATCAAGCCAACTGTTATCTTCGCATTAAAGACCGTCAGGTCAACATCACATCGTTGTTTCTAAAAGTTGAAAGCCTCTGTGCAATTTCCCTAATTTACCTCGTGACGTAAACAAGTAAAGTGTGAAACATACAAATTTCAAGGAAAAGTGCCCACATATTACCTGAACGACAAGACAGTTCGTTTCAGCTGACAAACAATAACAATAACAGCAGGAACAACAATACAAACAAAACCCTCACAGCTGTATATTACAATCCCTTGGTATTTTGTAAGCCGTTGTTGTTGCTGTTGTTTGATAAAGTTTTAAGAAGTGTCCCCTCACTTTTTCTTTAAGGCGCGTCACACCCTTTGGTTTGTACATTTGGTCGACCTACTTGTCACGATTCAACTTGGTAGCATATCACCTCACATTCACGGCTGAACAGTGCTTGAAATGTAAGATACCTTTGTCCATCCACAGGTGGAACAGTCTCCATGCTTTCATCTCCGTAAAGACAGTATCTTCCTTTGAAGTGTTTGTTTTCGGATGCAGTTTCTTCTGCAACAGCTCTTTTACTTTGGCATGTCTTTCTAGCCGTTCTTTTGTAGTCTTCGACTTATTGCGTAAAGGCTTGAGCTCAGGTTGATTTAGATGTGGACGCAATAATTATCAAGGCGGTGGACGTAAGAGTTTTGTCTTCAGTCGTAAAAACAAATGTCACTGTGACGGTAAGGCTACAAATAAAATGTAGCGCTGTAACGCATGTTATGTTCGAAAAGTGCTCGATGGTAGCGTTGTGAACGTTACCGCTTTTTCTGACAAAGTTTCTCGTTTGTGCCGAAAAAATCACATGTCCCGTGACGCCAAGAAACGACATGGAAAGGGCGACTACAGGAGCAACTGCTGTGCACACAGCACTGGCTGCATTCCAAGAGCTAACAATAGGTATGCACAGAGCGGACTGGCCGTAAAATGTTCTGTCTGAAAATAGAGGGAAAACGGCATATACAAATCCGAAACACCAACCCAGTGAGCAAGCTACATTTGCCGACAATTTTCCAAAGCAAAAAGGTTTTGGTGACATACAAAATCCCCATGTGGCACACTATGATTATCATTACCAGAGTTGTAGACACAAGATCACTGACAACAAAACAGATCCCAACAAGCTGGCAGCCCACACTTTCCCTCCATGCTGTGTCCTTCAGTACATAACGGCCTTGGTAAACATGATCAACGATGGCAATAATCATCAAGTACACAGAACTGAGAATACTGGCCAGGTGTAAATGTGACATCAGTACGAACAGAACAAGCTTCATTCCTATGGAGACAGACTGAAGATGATAAAACAACAAAATGGAACTACTGACAAAGCCAACGAGTGCTGATGTCATCACAGCGGCACGAAACATTGTTGATGGTATCAGACGATTACACAGTGCCAGAGTATCATCTGAGGAATGACAGTTGGTGGGCTGGAAAGCCTGCTGGTAGCAGCTGGGTGCAGCAAAGTCTGGCATCCTCAACGTAAACCGATTGCAATGAGGCCAGTCCATGAAATATGTCAGATGAGAAATATTTTATCGTACAGTTTCTTAAATCTATGATTCGTAGCTTTGGGTTCGCATGGAATCCTTTATCATCTAAACGTACTGCCCATTGCCAGAGATGTTGAGACTTTTCAGTTTCGAAAATGATTTCAACAGGCAAGTGTCAATGTTACGCAAGGATATTTGAGACAGATCTAGTATTTGAAGCTTTGAATACCTAAGAGCAAAGTCTTCAGAAACACGTTATTGTCAATGGATTATTTCTCAGTATGAACACCCGTAGATTGGGAAGCAGTTGCATCATCTTGATGGGGAAAAACAACAAGCTGTTGTTTCTGATATCAAGGAACGCCAGATTAGGAATGAACACTTCGTCCAAATCCAAAAGATTAGAATTAGCTATATTATAAAATGTTATCAAACAAACATCAGCAATGTCAGCCAAATTCATCCCAGTACCTCTCACGTCTAAGTAATGAATCAAGTGTTTATAGGAGGTATCAAGGGAAATGTTTTTGCTACACGCAAATGAAGAACCACAGCAGATACACCCGTCTGGACACTTGGTGTTACAATACAATTCGTCTTCATTATCTGGGCACTGTATCACCCCGTCACAAAGGTGGGAGACATGCAGGCACATTTTGGATCCACCACACCGGTAGAAACCAGGACAAGTATATTTCTGGCAGTCTGCTTCATCCTCGTGACCCACACAGTCGTACACCTGGTTGCACCGTGTGTAAACGGGCAAACACAGGTCAATGCTGCCACACTGAAAGTGTGTGCCTGGACACACAAATCCTGGAGATCCTACAGGGGCTGCGGTCGTTTTGAAATATGTTGAGAAGTTTGTCAAAATTTACAATGCCTGGAGACCCTGTGAATGCACTGAACCTCTTAATCACACTTACGTCGTGTCTTCCACAAACCTTTTCGTCTAAGAGCGATATACAGTCGTACATTCCATCGCAAGTCCAGTTGCTGGGGATACACTGAACCCAAAAGAAGTAAAAATGCCTCCATGCTATAACCAGCAGATCAACCCCCAGCAGGAATACAATCCCAACTGAGCTTTCCCATAAGTGAAAACTCCTATCATTATTTCAAAGTTTTACATAACGATACAGCCTGGTTGAACAACTAACTTTAAACGACAAATTTAGTATTGAAAATTCTGTTTGTGATACTATTAACTATAATTAAGGTATTTCAGATAGCTTTGTCTACATTATGAGTTTAATCAATCGCTGAAAACATTATTCAAATCGTTAGTAATTTGTGTTTTGTCTCACTATATATAAATACCCCGCGAACATACTTTTATATTAAAATCTATTGCTTGCTTTCTCTTAATGTCTTCAAGGACTTAGGGTTACAGATTTCGTTGATATTTTGATTTACCATAATTGTAGAATGATACAAACCACATTATTAGTGACATCCACGCTGCTTATTCAGCCAAGGAATTTATTGATGTCAGACACCAGAAAGTCAACTTGCGTCTCGCTGAAAAAGAAATGGGAGAAATCAGAGGGAAAATTGTTCACAGACTTGACCCCCTGATAGGAAAGTTTACACTGGAGCACAGTTTAGCCACAGTTGGAGACACTTTATAGGGAACCTATGGGAACGCCTATGAAGCAATACAACAAAAGTGAAACACTTCCCATAACCTCCAGACACCAGCAAGCGATGGATGGCACCTGGAAGAGAAAGATGAATCATAAGAAATAAATGAAGGCTTCCTCAGATGTTGAAAACAAGGCTTAAGAAGCTCTGGGATGATCGATCTAAAAACGCGCCACAATACCCACAGCAAAACAGAATCGGGAAGGAGGAGAAGAAGCAAAAAGAAGAAAAACTCAAGATGCCCCCCCCCCCCCCCCCCCCCCCCCCCCCAAAAAAAAAAAAAAAAAAAAAAAAACCGTTCCAGTTCGCCAGGAAATTGTTCTAGCTGCCAAAATCAGGGGTTACACACAGGGCTAGTGAACAAAGAAACTCTTGAGCTGCATCGCTGAAAAAAAATATATTCCGACACTGAGAGCGAAGTATTACATATCGTCTTCGCCTTTGTGCAACCTTCAGCAGCAGAGAAAAATGTTTAACAGCAAGCCGCTACGACTGAATGAAATGAATAAAGGGGCTAAGCGAGCTTGTGAGTGGCGCCACAAAAGGATGAGATCAGCATGGAGGGAATTTAGAGATCAGCAACCAATGGTTGATGTACGTAGGAAAATCATTCCCGAACAGGAAAATTTAAGTGACAGCAATGAGTTCAGATCAATATCACTTCTGAACCTGAAGGCATGAACCATAGCATGAGTACTTGAACGTGTCAGTGCAGAAAAAAAGACGACTTAAAAGGCTGCATGGCAAATTCCACTATTTGTGTGGAAGTAATCCAAAGAGCTCAAGCAGTGAAAATGGACTTCGATGTGGGCTGGGAAATGCGTGTGGATCAGTTCCGAACAAGGAGGTGTAATATGTTCCAGAAAACATTTAGGGAATACAAAGAGGGGAAAGTTAGCTTACTAGCCATGTTTGAGGATGTGCTAGACAAGGTTCTGAGATCATTTTAGTCTTGGCTAAAACCTAGGACAAAATGAGAAGTTCAGGAGGCAGCTGACACAGGAAAGGGAAACTTCAGGATCCAGGAAATAACATGACACACACAAGCCAATAGGTAGGGACTAGGATTAACAAAAACGAAATGGCGGTTGAAGCGAAAAGGGAACGCAATGAGAGACGTTGTAATACAGCGGACAACGAAAGAAGAGAATGCAAAGGAGAATCGGGAAGGCAGTCCCACCAGGCCAAAAGGAGCAGTAGACTTTATGAGAAAAACACTCTCAAGACCTCTCAGCTGGAATGAAATATGGAGTGTGACTTCTATTGGGACAAGCTTCATCTTCCTGTGTATTTCATCTCCTACCATAGAACTCAAGCCTCTTGAAATGGGGGAGATTATATACCCCGCGTGTCCGCTTTCTCAGCACAAACAACCGGTGGAATGTGTCCTGAGACTTGCAAAGCAGCGCCAACCCAGAGGAAAATACATATGGAGACACTACTAAGTGCTTAAGGAGACCATACATGCGGCACGAATTGCTAGAGGAAACGCTATGCCGCAGAAGCTCCAGTAGTGATGTACCACACATCAGGAGACTGAAACTTTGTGGCCTGGAACAACTGTGAAGTCTAGACATGCAAGTGATGTTCACAAGATGGAGTGGATGGTTGGAAGTGCACAGCCGATTATCAAAATGACAAAAGAAACCAGAGTTCAACGGAAATTATTAGCATGAAACAGGATATACTTCTCTATCAGAGAGATGTTGGAGGGGAAGGAGAGATGGGGATGGGCGAAAGCTGTGTGCTGCTTGGAGGATTTTTTTTTACCGTCAAGCCTTTCCTTGAAATCGTCTTGCTTTTACAGTAATAATTTTTATGTTCTTTAAACTGCAAGATCATTTCATGAGGTCTAAATCCACACACACTCTGTGGGGCATCTTGTTATCTGAAGATCTCAAGATTGTTTTCTTTTCGCAAGATTCCAACTGAAAGAAGAAAAAGGCCTAAACAAAGTGTTGGATAAATCCATAGTTTAAACATCTATCTGAGTCTTGCCTCTCTGGATTTAGCTTTCTTTCGTCCTTTTCAAACAGTTATTTATTTTGCATTTTTCTCTACACAGTTGATGTAAACTGGTTTTGCAGATGCTGTATAGTGTATCAGTAACTGTTCCACGAGCGGTGAGGACCCCTTTATGAAAGGATTTTTTCACGATTTTTTTTTTTTCTCTATGAATTTGAGTTTAAGGACAAGTCCACACCTGTTTTGTTGTCACAATGAAATTCATCAGGACCGCAGGTGGGAAATGGCAGAAGATTTCATCACTGTGATCACTACAGTCAGCGCGGAAGTCACACAACACGGAGTATGGCACACTGTACATCTCATTGTCGCATAGGAACACAGTTGATAGTGACTCCAAAGTAACGTCACAGGAATAGAGCGTCCCAGAGTAGCGATACATGGAACTGTTGGCTTTCAGCGTAGGGGGCTATAGATCTTTTCGCTTTCTGCTTCACATAAATAACCTGAGAGGAAGTGTTCTCTGGGTGATCTTTTGCACAAATGTGCTGAAAAGACAAGTGGAGAAGCTTCCTCTTCCATAAAGAGATAGGATATAGCACCTGAAGTGTGCAGTCCATTTCACAACGAAGGGGATGTAGTAGGCAACTGTGGAGTCTGACCAGAGCCACATGAACGAATATCTGAAATAATCAAATGCCATATACTAAACAGTTCTGGTTGGTCATTTGAAATTCGCTGGAAGTGTCAAAAAAAAAAAAAAAAACAGCTCGATAAAACCGGCTTCAGAGTCATCCGAGCGAAACAAGTTTTCAAGTGGGAAATCTAGATTTTATACGGCAGACCTCTCGAAAGCGACTTCAATACGACAGGCTTTGAATGAAATTGTAGTGTGTCGGTGATGCTCCTTCGCCTTGAGATGCTTATTTTACTGAATCAGAGCGAGAGCTAGCTTCTACACAGAATCCACTCGACATCTACAGGACAGTATTTCCCTCTACAAAACACAACATAGTTTTGTGTTTTTGCCTTTCTTTTTCACATTACGCAGTTGTGACACACGCAAAGCAATCATTCCACTTACCTTCAACCTTCGTGCAAGGAGAAGAAGACCAGTCGTATTCATAGTCATCCTTAGCTTTTCAACATCCAGAATAGAGTAATAAAGGGATCATCCTCAACCAGATGAGCCCATGCATGACCGACAGTTGTACAGCCTTCAGATAGCTGCGACATGGGCTAGATTTGGCTGTGTGAATAAAGCAGTCAGGAATCAAGTGGTGAAGCTCCTGTTCAGACAAGATCGGTAACAGCCGTCACCTAGGCATGTCCATGAGCCAAATGACGGGTACAGCATGAGAGTGTAGCCACGGCAAAGGAAGTGGGCAGAAAGAAGCCAGGGTAGAGAAACGTTTCTGGCCTTACATGACAATTCAGCAAGGAAGAAAGAAACTTTGTAAACGAACTGGGTAATATCGGAATAAGCAGCTAGCTAGAAATAGACCTTAGTGGTGTCACTTTGTTATCGTGGAAAAGAAAACGAAAAAAAAAAAAGGAATGAGAAGTGTTGACGAGGAGACCAGCATCGCACCCACGCGCTTAAAACTTTCTAACTTTTTTTAAAAAAAAAAAAAAAAAAAAAGACACTGAAAGCGCACGGTCCATATAACACAATGAAGACGACTGAGCTGAAACAAGAGTTATGGAATACTGCAGACTGGTAGCTCTGTATGCCTGAAGACTGGGCACTTCTTGCAAGATATCTACTTTCGCGACTATCCTGAGATTGCAGCAAGGGTACGGCACACTGAGGCAGATCTGAAGAACTTTCACAGGAGCACTGGGAAGAAGCCTTGTTGCCACCATCTGAACCCGAATCTTCCTAGGACGGTGCATCAGAGACTGCAAAAGGCCATAGAGAGAAAGTGATGTGTACACGACCTTTCCATTGGTATCACATCACCAAGTCCATCGCCACTCGTTCATTCTACAAACTATCGTACCGTTGCATTATAGTCATTTCCTGCTCACTACCACTCAGAAACTGAAGAAAACAACCTCTGGACCAGACTGTCTGCCTCTCTCAGAGATTGTTGTTCTCTCTCCGATGACAAGATCAAACAACAGATTCTGCAAGGGCAACAAATATAGGAACTGCATACCCTAACTACCATGTCAGTGGTGGATATATAGTGGACTCCCTTCCACTGTGGGTTCCTGGGCATTGAAAACGCGAAACGTCAAAAGTAGGCAGCAGACTGAGACAAACACAACATCTTTTCCCCTTTCCTTGCCGGTGCCGGGGCCGCGGCGTGGCCGACCGGCCTGTGGCTGTGGGACGGGGTGTCGGAATGAGCGGCGTGGGTGCAGTGCCTCTGAGGCAGCGCAGAGGTTGGGACAGCAAAAAAAAAAAAAATAATAAAAAAAAAAAATAATAATAAACTGAGACGTCATGAACTATAAAGAACACAGTTTACAACTATGTGAATATCAAACATGTGCTTTAAAACTGGCCCTAATGCAGTCATTTGGAGTTGTATGCCGTGGCAGCCATCTTAAAAAACACAGTTTCGAGTTTGTCGTCGTGTTCTTTCTTTCAGTTCTTGAGATTTCACAAAATCTGTTTCAACAACTCGGACTTCAAAGGAAAAGCCAAAGAGACAAAGCAAGTCCTCCTCCAGTAAATGCCACTATCCTGACAAAATCATTGACGAGGCACTCCAAGTAATTATGCGTATCTTACGTCAGATAATTATTTCTGTAATTTAACGCCCTCCCCCCAAAAAAAAAAAATAAATAAATAAAATAAATAAATAAAATAACATATACACCTGTTGTCAGTCTGCTCCTTCTGTTTTCTTGTCTGGAAAACCTTTCTGGAAAATAGGGAACATCCTCAACACCTGTGTAGACACAGCTCAGGTTTTCAACCCCCCTTCTATGCCAACAGACGTGGCAAGAACATCGCAATTTGCTCCCGCATTTCAGCCTATGGCAACAAAAAGGGGAAACCTTTGACAAGCACCAATACATACAACAGATCTAACTGTTAGACAAGTCCCTTTATCTATACCGCTTCTGAAGAGAAAGGACACCAGTCTAACGACACTAACCAGATGTTTACCTCCAACCTTTCTGAGAGGCACCACCAACATGCCATAAGAGCAGTTTGTGTTCTGCCATTCTCGTTTGTCCCGCGACATCCACCAGGATCGGTTCTCGAGCCGCTTGATTGAGCACTATCGTCTACGTCGTTAGCTGTTTGCTACCGATGCCGGGTTTCTACAATTCTTTCAAGCCAGACCAAAATGGAGCTAGAGCTACAGTCCTGAACACCGAACATGCTGCTTGGAAGTGAGGGACTGGATAGACACGACGAAACTTAGCTTAATGACGAGATGTGAAGGTGTCTTTGTTTGTTTCTTTGTTTGCTTTTATAACAAACATTTCATTGCATTTTTTTCATAAAATCATAACAAAGATACATGTAAAGAAGAAAAGAGGGAAAAAGAGAGAGGTGGGAAGGAGGAGAGGGCAGAGGGGGGAGGGCATATGGGGAGAAGAGAAATTTCCAGATTTGCTGATAAAAAAGATAGCTTCACAATAATAGCAACACTGAAAATAACAACACGACTAGCAGGTGGCAAAAGCAAGCGACGAAAACAAAACCATGTGCAAGGGAGCATGTCGTATGAAATCATTTGATTGAGTGTAACAGCAGATGATTTGACACGCATATCTCTTGATTATGAAAAGCACATATCAGTATTTTAAGATATAAACAAAAAACAATCTGTCAACTGAAAATAGTCGTGTCTGCTTTGCTTTAAAGGGGTTGGCTTTCTACAAAGTATAATGCCTTCATTCGTGGTTGTTATCCCTCCAAACATCAGCTAATCCACATTCCTCAGTCATTTTTATAGTTCTTCTCTAGCCTTCGGATTATTAGCTCGTATGTAATGATAACAATCAACATGTGGATCCATTGCAATATTCCAATCACCCACTGCAGTGCTATCATGATTCTTATAATCCTCAATTTCATCTGTTAAGACTACAAAAAATGGGAATCGTCTCTGTTTAGCCCATAAACATTAACTAAGAGTATTTCTTTTTCCATCGTAAATAAGGATATAATCATGAAATTACCGTCTTTGTCTTAGTCCATATTTCGTATTTTAAATTCGAAGTTATTTGAAAACAGATAGTCCTCAAGCCTTTGATCGAAAAGATGCAAGGAAACAATTGCCCATTCAGATTCTACGTATTGTTGTGATTCATAGTTAAAATTAGTATCTTGGAGGCAATACATGGGCTATTTTTTGTTTCAGATAATGAAATACATCTCATCGTTTGTGCATGTGTCCCAGTCCTTGACAATTCAAGGACGAAAGTGTTATAATGTCTACGGTTGGTGTTATCTTCCTTTATCAGAACAACTGCAAATACAAATATCAAACCAGACGTGGAATCGCAAGCGTCCACGTTTGCGCGGTTTGGTTGTAACCTGCTCCAGTAACAAACGACAGTTACAAAAAAAAATGTTGCGGATGAAAGGAAAAAATTCACAGAGAAAAAAAGGGAAATATGTGATTTCTTTATTTCTAGAAAAATTAAAAACATGTAATGTACCAATGGTTGTGATATTGTCCAGTTTAACATACATTGAAAAACAAGCAAAAACAGTTTTGAAAACTGTATCAAATCATTTTCAACTTTGTGTAGTAATTTTGTTTGGCACAGTTGGCAACTTTAAAGACTGGCTTTTTATCCCTACCTTAAAAAACTACTTGTGTTTCCATGAAAATGTCTGTAAACAATTCTCTTGACTTGTTATGACGTTATACAAAATCATGTTTGCTTGTGTTGAACTGATGATCGCAGAAATGTAAAAAGTCATGAAACTGAAGAATGAATAATTTCATTTTACGCTCGTAGTACACTCACAGCAACATGTGAGAAGCAGTGTAGACATTTACCCGTCATTTGTACTGCACCCTTTTTTTCTTATTATTCACTTTGCAACCATTAGTATGGCCAACATTGTGTAATCAGGTTAGACATTTTCGTTTTACATGAACTGCATCACACTCTGTTTAACCTTATTTCCGCAATAAAAAGATTGCAATTTTTTCTGAAATTAACACAAATGCAATTTTTGGATAATACATATTTCTGATTTGACTAGATTTACTTACGTCGATTTAATCAAATACTGGTATATATATTTAAGGAACGCGCAAAATAATCATTACAGCTAATCTAACTATAATGTTCCTGAAATGTTACTTTTGTGGGGCGCTTGCTGAGGATTAAACAAACATAAACATGACTGTCCATACTTACATACAGACGACTCGTCCTGTAATCTGTGGTAACTGACCCTTTTTCTTTTTAAATCTTGCTTCATTTTCCGCCCTCAGTCACTTCGTCTTAAAACTAATGAAGATGACAGTTTAACACAGATACACACAACTAGATGACAGACAGACACACAGACACTCAAAACCGGATAATTCATAGGCTTCTTTTGTTTGTGCTTGAGAGGCCAAAATCCAACAATGAAAGGAGCAAAATCAAGCGAAAATGTACAAAGAAGCCAGAACAAAAAAGGGAAAACAAGGCATAAAATAAGACTCACAATCTTGATCTCTGAAAAACCGAAGACAGCCCAATAGCTATAGACAGCGGACTGACTTGAGAAGGGCTAGACTTCAGAGCTCTCAGCACACCTGCCCATTCTTCCTCTGTGTTGAAACTTGCCAGATGCATGCCACGACTATGACACGACTCGGATGCCTCTTTCCATGTGGCTTGGCGATAGAAGAAGAAGGAGAACTGAAAACAGCTCTTCCCAGCCGTGATGAAGCCAGGACCACACAGAGGGGAGGTGTAGGAACAGTACTGCTCGTCCTGCCCTCCAGCGCAATTCGTCTCCAGGTTACACAAAAAATGCTGCTGGAAGGCAGACCAGTGAGGCACAGAACAGTTCCACCTTCCGTCAGCCAGTTGCTCGGGTTTTGAGGTGTGGAGGTGGAACGTGAACAAAATTTTAAAACCTGGTTCGATCCACATCTGGCAGTTTTCACTGAGGTAACGCACAGTGACACGCCTGGCGTAAAAGAGTAACGGTGAATATGGGCGTTTCTTATCCAACGTCCACGTTGAAGTCCTGGTATTGGTCTTAGATGTCTGATTCATACCATCTGTTATCTTGATTTCTCTGTCAGAATCTGTGACAAGCGTTTTGCCGGTGACAACGACCACGTCTTTCATACAAGATGTTCCTATCGTTGGTTCACCAGAGTCGTTGGTTCTGAGGACACTCACCATGAGGACATGGTCTGAAGGGATCGTTATCACGACGACTCCATCCGTTGTTGTGGACTGCCCTTTGTTTTCACTCAGTCCTGGCGTCTGGATATATCCTGGAACACACACACATGCGCGCGCGCGCGCGCGCGCGCGCACACACACACACGACTCAAGTGTAATTAATCCTCTGACCCTAATTAGAGCATGAAGAGAAAAAAGGTCAAGGGTCGTCAATGAAGACGGGTCTAAAATCTGATACTTCAGCAAAAATCTTTTCCAATTTCATTCTTGACTGTGCTGAAACTATCTCAGCCCGAACTACAAGGCATCCACGGTTCCCCCTGTTACCAGACCATCAGAAACGCCTCAACACAAATTACAAGACAACTATCGCATTGAAAATGAGTGATAGAGGCTCGTTGGCAGGTACTCCACAAACTATACCTAACAATTGATCACACTAATGGCTGAGAGCTCAGTCCAGACATACCTATAGAATTAGCTGGCACAATACAAGGAACTGGGTCTGCTCCAATGTAAAATGTCCACCAAAAATGTCGAGAAACAAAAAGATAGAGAAACTACAACCTCCAAGTGGAACCAGTCAATACTTTCATCACAGGCAAGCAAGTTTTGGCAAACTTAATAGCTTCCACTATCCAAGCTAGCCCAGCCTTCTTCACCTAGCACTATCCAAGCTAGCCCAGCCTTCTTCACCTAGCACTATCCAAGCTAGCCCAGCCTTCTTCACCTAGCACTATCCAAGCTAGCCCAGCCTTCTTCACCTAGCACTATCCAAGCTAGCCTATCCTTCTTCACCTAGCACTATCCAAGCTAGCCCAGCCTTCTTCAGCCTAGCACTATCCAAGCTAGCCCAGCCTTCTTCAGCCTAGCAGTATCCAAGCTAGCCCAGCTTTCTTCAGCCTGGCACTATCCAAGCTAGCCCAGCCTTCTTCAGCCTAGCACTATCCAAGCTAGTCCAGCCTTCGACTCTTGGACGTCCCTTTTGCTTCTTGTACTACAATATAGACAATTTCTGTTTTCGAGACGTCGCAGTCCCTAGCAAAGTACTCTGTAGCGAAGAGGTAATGTAGATTACGAACTAAGCATCTACTACTAGTGGACAAACATGTATATGGATGGAGTTTTTCCTGGGATATGAAGAAATGGGAAAAACAGAAGAAAAGGTCTCACTCTTGGTCGGAAAGAAGACTGAGGGAGAAACAGTGTAAATTAATCATACTCTTCAGCACAGGCTCCTAGACGAATGGTATTCAAGATAACCAGAGGCCATCAAGAGATTCAGCACCAAACCATTGGTAAGAAAAAAGAAACTGAATAATTTGAAATAATGAGCACAAGAATACTAATTCTGAGACTTGATCAAAGTCTCAGAAGCTACAATTTTTGTTAACTGTTTTGTAGGTCTAAGCATTGTTTTGATATGTGACCTTATTCATTTCGTCGAGTTCCAGTAGCAAGCTGTCTGGATATACAAGCAGATTGTATACCTATTCCCTTCAGCCCACCATAACTTCTTTATTAAGGAGACAGCGTGGGTGAGTATTCCTACAGAGAGATTTCCACTTCATCCTTTCAACTACAGGCTTTGTTTCTTTCTCACGATAAAGCACTGTGTACGTGTTAAATAAAACCTGTTCTTCTTAAGAGATAGCTTAAATTAGCTGCAACATCTACTGTATTGACAGACTGAACAAAATACTGTTATCAAACGAACATTAAACGCGTGGGTGGCAGGGCAACCCACAATATCATATTGTATATCCAACCTCAGCGCTGTAAGACACCATAATATTCATATCTGCTGATAAATCAAATATGTCTATGGACTTAACAGACATGATGTGCATAGATTGACACCAGAAGCATAAATATCCCCAACGTTTCGAAATGAATGATTATGTATTGCACATCTCTGAGTATGGAGCCGTAGCATGCAAAGATAGGCTCTGGGCTGTGAAAGTCTTCCAATGAAGAAACGCAGTATAGCTTTGTTTCTTCTAGCCGCAATACAAATTCTAATCCGGGTGTGATTTGTTTGGTAGAATGTGAACTAAACAAGATACCTACTGTCGCGCTCCCCCACCCCCCTCTCCCCGCTCTCCCGCATCCACGTAAGTATTTGGGGTAGGGGGGGGGCAGACTGACTCCCCCTCCTCCCCT
>JADBJO010006150.1:32500-47500 GCA_016801955.1 Conus betulinus
TGCGAGAGATACCTAGGGACGTGTGGGTCTGCCTTGAACCAAGATATCACACCTGATATTATTCCTCTGTCAAAGTACTGTGTTTTAGATCATTGGGGATCCACCGTTGTCCTCTGTCAAAAGTACTGTGTTTTAGATCATTGGGGATCCACCGTTGTCCTCTGTCAAAGTACTGTGTTTTAGATCATTGGGGATCCACCGTTGTCCTCTGTCAAAGTACTGTGTTTTAGATCATTGGGGATCCACCAGTGGACAACGGTCTGGTAATAGCTCTCGGCGTAGGTGATGACCTTGCAAGTTCTGCCACCAAATTACTATCAGCATGCCATTATTCATTGTTAAGTGATGATTCGATCGGTCAGTCGGTGACGACGAAATCGTTGCTTCACCGTGAATATTGCGGGAACATGACGCTCGACCATTACTGCATCGTGTGGAGACCCCGTCGATAATTCTGTTGTGATTGCCAATCAGCATTGATTTTACTCGTTTTTGAACATGGTTGAAAATCATTTCAACATGCCTTCAGGGACGTCGCACAAGGGATACGAAGTGGGGGGGGGGGGGGGGGGGGGCATTTAAATGTGCATTTTCACCTTTAGTTATTTTGATTTTGTAAGTCTTTATGCGTATGAATATCTGGACATACTGCAGCTTAGATAATGACATCAGCCGGCAAAGGATCAATAAAGTTACTTGTTCAAAGTTGCAAAATTTCAATAATTCCTACGGAAAACAGGGTTTTCCCCATCCCCTCTCCCTACCTCCCTCATCGACCCCATCCCCACCTCGCTTTCTCTTTCCGCCGGGAGAATTTCGTCTGATACTACTTTCCGTTCTCTCTCGTTGACCCTTCATTTTCACCATCAAAGGGCCATTAAAAAATCCTGACACTTTAGAACAAAGTTAACCCCTGTTCCCTGTATATAAGGCATTAGCTTTATGTTTGCGACTCATGGTCACGTGTTCACTTCATTTCACTTTTTAATTTAAAAATCACATTAGCTACTAAGTAGTCTACTATGACATATGGCTTAGAAAAGTATCCATGATTTATAACAAAATGTCTTACTTAATATTCATAGCTCAATAAGTTTCAACTGAGGAATATGATAGTAAGACAGGATTAGTAAGAGTGTGAAACTGTAGTACCATTGGACAGTGATACTTTACAGCAGATAAAACTTTTTTTTTAACAGTCACAAGTGTTTTTGCCTCTTAGTTCCAAGGCATCCAATTTACAGCAATGTTGTATGCAGTTCCACGAGTAGTGAGAATGACTTTGTGGCTGTTTGAATGGTGAACATTCATAATGAAGACCAAGGCAGTTGGAACACTTGGAATCGCACACAAAAGCATTGGCAAAACCTTTAAGGTCACTTGACAAAACAAAGTATTGCTGAAGGTATGTGGAAACTGATCGGTTGTTACGTCACTTCCATGAGTGACAATGAGCACGATGATGTTCAAAATAACACAAGTGTCACTTTTTTTTTTTTTTTTTTTTTTTTTTTTTTTTTGCTGTCCCAACCTCTGCGCCACCTCAGAGGCAGTGCACCCACGCCGCTCATTTCGACACCCCGTCCACAGCCACAGCCCGGTCGGCCCCGCCGCATCCCCGGCACCGGCAATCCACAGGTAGTAGTCAATGTCAAGTCGTCAAAAGGCAACCCACCGGAAGAGAGACACTGCACTGTTGCCGAGTCACTTCGGTGGTGTTCAGTGGCGCCTGTTCTGATCTAACATACGCAGGACACCACCTACTAAGCGCCCTACTGACGACAATAATTGCTTAGTCACGGAGCCGGCGTGAGTGAGCTCTCCCCCCGGAGGGCGCCACCACGTCCGTCTAGCGACAACCCCCATGGACTCGCCGATACCAGTGACCCCGACGGAACCAAACCAAGGCCACAGACGTGGAGAGGACATCGAAATTGAGGTCACCATGAGAGCAGGGCATGAAGGGCCACATAATTTGAGACTTTTTTTTTTTTTCAAATGCTGATCGATGAGAATGAGGACGACCAAGATGACGCCACGGACCCCCACCCCGGCCTGAGACCACACGACAGGGCCGCACTCCACGCCCCCTCCCACAACATATCCCGGGGTCAACCAGGCCCGAGAGACACAGGCACCTGCAGTTTGGCCAGGAAACCTGAGCAACACTCTCAGAAACACATCCATTTAGTGGATGAAACTCGACTGTGTGGCCCCAGTCTTCCCAACTGAGTCCGTAGCAACTCTACTCTGGGTAGGAGCCGGTCGGGGCAGAAAAACCCGCATGACTTCTGATGGGATTCGAACCCCACGGCCTCCCAGCCGGGAGTCCGTGATGCTAACCACTTCGCCACGGCGGCTGGTAAGTGTCACTTTTTCAGTCTCCATTGAGGGTTTAAAACATCCCTGAGCAGTTACATTTCTCCCTGATATAAGTCAACCACCTGAAATTCATGTACACAACATTATGACATTTGTTATATTGTTCTGCAGCTTTAGTTTATCAGAATTTTATGTATAGTACGTATTTCATTTTAGTAAATTCTTCTTCAAGCTTTTGTTATATATCGCATACGATTTTTGTGAAAATGCACTAAATATGACTACTTTGTTTATGTCTTGACCTGCTTTTCGTATTATCAGAGAGAGTTTTATTTCATTAATCTTGTGTTTTAGCATATTAATAAATATGATGTGCAGTGCTTGCGCTAGTGTGCGTGTACATAAGAATATACCTTGTTGCATATATTAAGAGGTGGTGTGTGTGTGTGTGCGCGCGCGCGCGCGTGCGTGCGTGTGTCTGTCTGTGTACGTGTGAGAGAGAGAGAGAGAGAGAGAGAGAGAGAGAGAGAGAGAGAGAGAGAGTGAGAGAGAGAGAGAGCGTGCATCAGTGCTCACTCTGTCCCTTGTTGCTACACCTCCTCTCCTCCCACCGCCTCTACCCCTACCCCACCTCCTTTGCCCTTTCCCTTTTACCCTGCCCCCCCCCCCCCCCCCCCCCCCCCCCCCCCCACCCCCTCCCGCCCTCTCCCTTTTTCCATTCACCCATACATCCTGCTTCTGTCTGGGTTCACTTTAATTTACATCTCCGACCTATTGTTTTGTTTTTGGTTGGATAAAAACAGATAAATGCCATCGCTGTTACTTTAAATCAAACTCGAAAATGTTCAATCTAATTGACATAAATCATTTTTTTTTCTCTTAATCTTATGTGATGGTGAGAGAGAGAGAGAGAGAGAGAGAGAGAGAGAGAGAGAGAGAGAGAGAGACAGAGAGAGAGAGAGAGAGAGAGAGAGAGGAGAGAGAGAGAGAGAGAGAGAGAGAGAGAGAGAGAGAGAGCATTTTGGCTTCATTTGTTGTCAGAAATAACCGCTTTTGGGTCGTCGCTGATCGGGCTGTGAGCTCATTTGACCTTTAAACAGGGTCCATGGGACACACGCCCCAACTGGCGATAGCTCCTGTCTGTTGATGTGCTGTATGGACAGACTCCCATGGTCCTTTTTCTCAGCCTCCCTCCCTCCCTCTTCTCCTTTCCTCGGCGAAATCATGCAGATCCATGTTAAAGATTTGTGAGGGAATGGGCCTCAGAATTCCAAAGTTTTCCCAATCAATGAAGTTTTTCGCGTTTTCTTCACGGTTTTGTTCTCGCCTTGTCCACATTTTCAAATTCACATTTCCTACACTGGGAGAGATGCCTTCTCAGCACATCGCTGGTTGTTCTCCCGACCCCGGCCTCGCCTCTTCTTAACGTCGACGAAAAGAAGGCTATAGACAGACAGACAGATAGATAGATAGATAGATAGATATAGATAGATAGTGTGTGTGTGTGTGTGTGTGTGTGTGTGTGCGTGTGTGTGTGTGTGTGTGTGTGTGTGTGTGTGTGAACACAAGATTGTCCCGTTTCCAGGCCTGCCAGCTATTCAGCGAATACTGAGAGCGATGTGCCGGGGGTCTCCTCGCTCTTACTCTATTGATGGAGCAGTTCCTCCCCCCCCTCCCCCCCCCCCCCCCCCCCCCCCCCCCCCCCCCCCACCCCCCACCTCATCCGGATCGTCTACTCGCTTGAGGTTCTTCCAAAAGCACCAACTACCCATACAGGCGAGGATCCACTTTTCACTTGCAATGCTCTAAGGGTATATCATCAGATCCAGCAAATTCCTCTCTTTCAGACGACTGAAATGGGGGGCAACGTTAATAAAGGAAAAAAGAATTCAAACAAGTCAACTGATAAGCTGAGTGGGTATTCACATCACTTACATGTACCGTCTTGCCACAGTTCTGTTTATTTCACCGCTGTTTGTGACACGTTTCGATTGATTGAGGTGTGCTCCCTTCATGTTGTCACCATTGCGACAAATCATAAACGTGCATTTGGCGCATTGTGACATATCGTGGTGGAATGCGACAGATAAAACAGATAACAGATACAACGCCAGATAATTCCCTTTGGTGGAAAAGCAATCTTAAAATCTGTTATCCTTCCAAAGTTGATCCACACTGACTGCTTTTGCCAAATCCTTAAATTGTTATTGATTAGTTTGGAATGAGAAAAAAAAAAGACAAAAGCAGTCAAAAACTGTGCATACAAGTGTTGAAAATGAAAGTGTCGACTTTTCTGAAAGAAAAAATCATGTCTTTAAAAACTGTCCTGGATCACCCGAAACAAATGATCAATTCACAATGAAAATGAAGTCTACGCAGTAATTTTCCTCAGGGGCCTTTTATTTGTAAACATTCTTCACAAAATTTACCAAGTGTAACTGATTCACCATCTTTGGCTGCTCTTGCCAAATCCGCTAGACGCTTTCTTTCGAAGATTACAAATAAATTATGATTTTTTCACATATAGAAAAGAAACAAAGTCAGTTTTAGCAAACACGCATGCAAGTGTAAATAAAGATGGTATCAGCCCTCTCTGAGACAGAAAAAGTTAAATCTCTCAAACTATCCTGGATCGCCAGAAATCTCAAGACAGAGGACTTCATATTGATGTGACTGCTCAAGGCAAAGGAATTCATATTGATGTGACTGCTTGAGTTCGTGAGAGTATGTGAACAGAAGATGTTTTATGTAAAGATATAGATATGCGTTAATTGAAACAAAAGAATAATAAAACTGCACAGCAAAGAGCAATTCCCTTGATGTTATAGGCTGTTTTTTGTGCTTAGCGTATGCTACAAATGGGACCTCTTTTTATCCTCCTTTAAAAAGACAGCGTATGTAGAATAAGTGTGCAGGAGTGCAAGTACATGTGTGCATATGTATGTGTGCGTGTGCATAGATGTACCCTGTGCATGCACATGCATGAATGAATGAATGAATTACAGAGCGAGACAACTGGAGATCAACTCTAAATTTAAAACCATACCCTGTAAGTTTGCATGGTCTTTCTAGTTTGCAATATTTCTTTTTATTATATGCTTACTAGTTTTCAACACTATAATCATACAAATATGACTGCTTCATACTGGTTGAAGTATTTTTGTATTACACTGAACTGAATCCAGTAAACCCAGTCAACTCTCAACACACCAATGAAAGAAAACATCTAGCAGCGTAAGGGGAGACTAGTAAAATGATACTACATAGGGCTGAACACTGGAAAGGAAAGTGGAAACCAAAAAAAAAAAAAAAAGTGAAAAAAAACAAGATTACCTAAACAAAAGAAAGCCAGAACCCCACATGCTATAAATTTGTGACCTTTTTTTTCCTTTTGGAAGTTTCGTTTCACAAGTTGTTACCAGCCGTTTGTTAATGTAAATCTGTGGTGCATCAAAAGACCTTTCACTCTCACAAGCTATCATGAAATATAAAGAAGGCCAACACGCAGTAAGTTTGTGGTCTTTTCTTCCTTTCAGAGTTTGTTTCACAACATGTCACTGGCATTCATTTGGTTAAATGCGTGGCCAGTTGAAAGACGTTTTACTCTAGTCGTATATCATGAAAAATGAAGGCCCTTGACAAGGCAATGCCTCTTTTTTTAGCTGCCTCGCTCTCATCAAACTAATGTTTCTTGCATAAGAAGTCCACAGAAAACAAAACAAGAGATACAAATAAATCAAGATGTGTTTCCAATGTAGTAAACTTCTGAAAGCATCACACCGAAAAACAGAAAACACGAAGTCTGACCCACAGATACAAAATTTATTTTTATTCACAATCTCTATACATTCTCACACACATGTATCATTAAGCGATGGTGCATTCACAAACCACTCCTTTTACTTCAAGTTATGTGTGTGTGAGAGAGTGTGTGTGGTGTGTGTGTGTGTGAGTGTGTAAGTGAGGATGTGTGTGTGTGTGTGTGTGTGTGTGTGTGTGTGTGTGTGTGTGTGTGTGTGTGTGTGTGTGTGTGTGTGTGTGTGTGTGTGTGTGTGTGTGTGTGTGTGTGTGTGTGTGTGTTATAACAATTTATCAAGTATCATTTATTCAAACCATTCAAAACACTGCACTGTCAATCATTCACATTTTATGCCTTCACTCTAACCCATCTGACTCACAATGATCCCAACCAATTCTTTCCATAACACTGGCTTAGCATTAATCATTATATCCCAGCCGACCCATACAGAGCCTGTCCAGAACTTCCACATTCACACTGGGAAAAAAAAATGTCATACCATGAATAACTCAGACCATCCAAAGAAAACTAAAAAAAAAAAGTCCTGAAAAAGAAATAAAACAACAAAAACAGTCCACAATGTTGTAGCTGAACTACTGACATCAAATACCAGCAAATGAAGTCAGGCTTAGCAGAGGGTGTGAGGCATACTGCTGGACTTTTCTCTCCATAATTAAAATACAAAAAAAGTTTTTAAAAAAAGGAAACATTTAAATGCCACAAAAAAAATGCATGTCAAAAAAGCATATGGGCAACCAGACGTTGCAGAATGGATGACGAGTGTCCAATCTGGACAATGTGCGTAATTTTCTCTACTTAAATTGCCAGGAATAACAAAAAGGTGGCATGTCATAAATTCCTGAGGACAAAAATGTGTAAAATTTTCTGGAGAAGAATGGTCTACAAAGGCAAAAAAAAACAGTAGACAACTGTAAAAAGAAAAATATCAGAAATAACGCAGAGTCAACGAGACTGATAGACAAGAGGAACTTTCCAGCAAAGCAGTTACAGAAGGCCGGGCAGCTATTTGTTCTGAAAGAGGCCATGGCACCCCTGTAGAGTTTCATTTACATGATCTTTTATCAAAACAATGACTGTCTATGCATGACACCATCAATGAATGCATGCATGTTTTTGCAGTACATCCACGTTCAGTGAAATTTTGAAAGATCAAAAAACATCAAGACAATCAACTGGACCAAAAAAAAAAATATATAATAAACAAAAACATTCGCTTTCATTCTCCTGATGAACACACATGTGGGCAGGCTCAAAATAATCTTGAAAAAACAGCTATCTATCTATATTTTATATCAAAACTGATCACCAAAAATGGCAAAAATTTATAATCTCTCGAGTGCTTGAACAAAGGAGAGTCCAAAAGTTTAAATTGAAAAAAAAAAAAAAAAAAAAAAAAGAAATTCCTGTTCTTTTTTTCTTATTTTGGCCAAAACAGTCCTATCTACAGTGTCACTTCTGTCCCGTACCATTCACTCCCTTCCCTTTCCAGCTCAACCCTCAATGTCTGCCTCAACTTTTACAAGTCACACACACTCTCTATACGGCACTCTATACCACTGTGCAGTACCTGCAACTAGCAAGCTGCTCATTTCTCAGAGAAGGATTTAAGATCTTTCAGGAAACTCAGGTAACGACTATGCTCGTAATTCGTGCTGTATTCCACGAGCTGGTTGATGAACTCCTCGTTGATGCCTCGCTCGTCCAACATGTCCATCAACAGATCATACAGGTTCTGCACAAAGATCAGAAAGCATCCACTTCAGATCCAGCAATCCCTGTGATCTTTTCAAATGTATTTCACGTTTCCTATCAATATGTATGATCGTGAACAAAGTGAAAAAAAAAAAAAAAAAAAGAAACAGCATGGCTTCCACCTTTCAGGCATAAACTCCTGAGACGAAACTTTGCATTTAACAATTTTCTTTCTTTGATTTTTTTACCCGTAATTTGGGGGGGGGGGGGGGGGGGTGGGAATAAGTCCCATAATTTCAATTTTTTCCATTAAAATCATGGCATAATCCAAGAGTAAACAGGTCTGAATTTCATACTGTTTATATGACAATTAAAACTAACATAAATAGAAAGAAGAAACTAAGATACACGCAGAACAGAAAAAAAAATCTAATTCACAGAACCAGGCACCAGTGACAGTGGAAACTTTGTGGACTTCTCACCCTGGGACTGCCACAAAGACATGCTGGACACGAACATTAAGTGCTACAATGAGACAGCAGAAAAAAAGGAAATAAAATCTGCTGAATCCTGCCACTGTCTCAACAAAACTGAATTCATGATAAGATCCGCCTGACCCAAATGAGGTTTCTTTCCACAGGAAATGGATCCTATGCCATCTCACTAAAAACCAAAACAAACAAAAATGGGCGGATGAAAAAGAAATTGAATAAAACGAAGCAAAACCAGAATCGGAAACTCATGAAGCATCATGATCTTTGACCAACACCACAAGACACAGTTTGTAGGGGACGTAGCCACTGCAATGAGACCCAATCGGCTGAGGGCAACGAGTACTTCAAAGGTAGGTGTCAAGAACTGTGCCCAAACTTCTGGTAGTTTCATATGTTTACTTGTTGGGAGAGTAAGCTGACAGAAAACACAGATCACTTGTGCAGGATATCGGAAAAAAAAAAAAAAAAAAAAAAAAGAAAAAAAAAAAAAAAAAAAAAAGGAAGAAACTTGTGCAGGATATCGGAAAAAAAAAAAAAAAAAAAAAAGGGGGAAGAATTTTAGAGTCTTGTGCCTGCGCTCACCTGTTCATGAAAACCATACACCATGCACCCTTACTGAGTGAGGAACAGAGAGCTCAGGGAGATTTGTCATCTTGTAAGGTGTGTAGCTGTCATACACACAAAACTCCGCTACCTTTGTTGGGAAGATGGGATTCAACCTTGCCTGTCTATACAGGGGTGTCTGCAAGAGTATCAGCCTGCGTACGCAAAAGAAGAAGAAGAAGAGAGAGAGAGCAAGAGAAAAAGATCGGTCGACGGTGCCATAGCGAGAGCGAGGCTCCACTGATACTTTCTTTTTCTCCTCTGATGCATTTCTTTCTCTTCTCCCTGAAATTTGCTTTCTCATGGATTCTCATTTTTCTTCTCCACAGAATCCACAAATTGTGACGATGAGAGAACCCTGATGGATAACAAAAAGCAAACAATAGCTCCTTGCGCACGCGCACGCACACACACACACACACACACACACACGCACACACACACACACACACACACACACAGAAGCAAAGACAGGTGCACATAGACTCCCCCCCCCCCCCCTCCCCCTTCCTTTTTTTTCTTTTCAACCATGGAAAAATAAGGTAAACTAAGAGAGTGAAACTGAAAGCTAAAGAAAAGCAAGACAAAGACGACAATGACGGGAACACAGAAGACAGGGACTTCAGACATCTTAGAAACAGATACAACCACAGAAGACAGTAACATGGATGAGAACCATCCAATCACCCCGTCCATGATGTCGGCTGACACAGAATACATTGTTTCCTTCCATTCCCCTGAGTGCAGAGCCACTTCCTGAATCTCAAAACTGTCCACTGCAACATTGCAAAATGACACAAAGATCAAATTACCACAGTCTAAAATAAATGCCACTGTAACAAAACAAAATTTCAACAACAACAACAACAACAAAGTGCAACAAAACAAAATAACACAAAACTTGAAATGTCTCCATGATAATGAATTAAGATCCACTGCACAACAAAGTACACAAAAAAATATACAAAACTTGGATGAGCTGAATCATAAATATAATACACCGTAAAAAAAATAAAATGATACTGAACTAAAATTAGCACGGTTGTAAACTAGATTCATGCAAGAAAACAAACCCACCCCACCTTCCACAAAACTGATATTGACATAATGATAAAATCCAGCCCAACAACGCAAAATCAAAACAAACCTTCTCATACTGAAACCACATTAGCCAGCTTAAAACAAGGTAAAATGAAATGCGCAAACTAAATTAACATCAAAAAAGTATTAAAGAAGAATACAGCAAGATGTGTAATAAAAAGAGAAGGGGAAAACAGAGACATTGTGTAGCATACCGATAGCTTCGGCGTCTGAGGACCGGATTGGGAATCAATCTCCTCCGGCGAAGTGAACGTGCACTGCAGCGATAAGGTGCGCCATCTCCTTTACTCACTTCCACTGTGAATGGTGGTCGAGATACCATCTGTAAAATTTTGTTAATAAATGAATGAATGAACACATGTACATGACTACTCAGTACACAATCAAGGCACGTTTATCAAGGGTAAAGTAGCCCACTCGTCGTCTCTCCACTTTGAGAAAAGGTGAAATGTTAGCATGACACACAAGTAGGTTCATACAAATTATAACGTATGGACAATGAAAATCACATGTAGAACAAGCATAGAAAGCTCCACTCATTCACAAATATAAAATCACTAGCTACGCCAAATGTTAATAAAATTAATGTAACACAAGCCATCTATAGCTACAGAACTCATTTCAGTCTAAGGGAGATAAACCAGTGTCACAAAAGAAACAAAACACCTTGTTTTCACTGGTCTGCTTCAGTAAAGCATCATTCCTCACCAATCTGTGTCTTACTGACTCACAAAGAGTGAGATATCACTTTCCAATTCTACACACACTACTGACCGGCCATTGCTGACACCTTTAGCAAATTTATGGCAAACATTACTTCAAAGAAACGCAACATAATTTTTCAAGTATGAAATTGAAAATAAGCTAGAATCCATCAAGGGGTCAGAAAATCAATAACCTCTGGGGTGTGAAATCCCTTTCATTTTAGACACTGGAATAATGAAAAATAGGGGTGGGAGGCATGGAATGGAACATGACAGACTTATGCATAGTCTACAGACTGATTCAACAGGTCTGGGACTAAGTTAAGAGTTACCACACTTCATGAAAATTATAGTGGACCTGGACAGCCAGTCAAGAGGTTGTTTTTGCTTGCATTAGCAGCCTTTCTTCTTCTGCTCCCCCCCCCCCCCCCCCCCCCCCCCTGTGCTCACACATTTTCAGAAATACCACTAGTTTCCTGATATATTTTTTCCTACTTCAGAACAGCTGTCTCATCTAGATGACGACATACACTAACTTGGAATTATCCCATTTTTCACAATTTTCTAAAATTTCATATCATTTCATTTCATGGTAAACAGCAAAAATTCCAATGGAAAGCAGGGAAAGGATGGGCGGATGGGTTGGTGAGAGCAATGGGGGGAAAGGAACAACGTAAGAAACAGAAAAGGTGCTTACCATATTCTACACTTCCTCTGACAAAGGTAAAGGTGTTCGGAACATTTTACTTTTCCAGTGACAAAGGTCATTGACTGAAGACCTCTTTAATTTGCTGAATTAATGGAAAAAAAACAACTGCTGGTTTATGAGTCAAAAACAAACAACAACAACAACAAAAAAACACTGAGGAGTTCCAATAATCTCAAAAATTCATACCATAAACATCTGAACTATCTAGGAACACCCTTCATTCAGTTCATACCATGAGTTAGGACCTTTGCCAAGTCAGTAACAGAATGGTTAGCTTTACATGTAATACAGCAATTCTGCAGAGCTACTGAAAAGAGAAAACGGGCCACATTAAAAGCCTTGGGAGAGGAACTGCCTCCTATCAAATGATAAAAGCCATCGCAGGTAAATCGAATTGGAATCTGCTATTCATTTAGGAAACCAATTCTCAAGATGAGCTCTCATTAGGAAATTCTGAGTAATAAAACAAGAGCTACTTAACTGCAATAACGTTTAATCTAACTGATCAAAAACTGTTACAGAAATGACTGACTACGAAAGAAATTTTGCAAAACGGTCCAAACACTGACTAACCTGCCTGGGTCAGAACCAGACCAACAGAAACAAAAACCAGTGACAATATACAGACCACTGAAACGGACATCCGGGATAGACCTACATTTTATTCTTATTCAGTTTTGTTTAAGTCAACAGGAGACTCCACCTTGATTTTGCTAGAGTGTAGAAAAAGAAAATACCGATTGTTTGTTTTTCACAATGGTAGCAGGCTCGAATCTAAGATCGCACAAGATTTAATGACCACTGATTGCAGTATTGCTTTCTAAAGAACGAGAGAGCGTTCCTCTTTCGACCAGTGTCAGGACCAAGTGAATTATGTATGAGTAATGTGACATGAAATTGTGAACAAAGTACAGATAAAAAAAACAAAAAAAACCTTCCTCTACACAGAATGCGATGGATGTAAACTTCAAATTGACTGTGATGCACACACTATTTGGAAATCAACACATGAATTATTTTTCATTCTGACGTAACTTCTGTTCCAGTTTAAAGCCACCAGTCCAGCAAAACAAAATACGCCCCTGGGATCAGCGTTTCACTATTCTACTTTTGCAAATAACACTTTACCATCAATTTCTGGTTCACACTATCACTGCATATGACATAAAATATTCTGAAATGCACATGGTCATGAATTAAAAATGAAACAAAAAATGTGCACGAGATCATACAATAAATGATAAGTGGGGTGGAGTAAGAGGACACAGGAAGGGGAGTAGGGATGAACTACTTACAGTTAACTTATACACCATTTTCCCATAACACATTATGATTTTGTCCTCAATCCACATAAACATGTTGGACAATCTGAGCAACAACTTCCGCTTTCAACATGATCCAACTTAAAAGCTTTAACAGTTCAGTAATTAAACATTAGCAACTTCACTGATCTTTTCATTGGGTTTTTCCCCCTTTTTTTCAGTGAATAACTGAATACAAAGTAAAAGACGGCAGTTAGCATCCACATCATGTAATACAAAAAGCAACAGAACACCTTGTTACTAACATATAAATAAATATATCTTTTATATATATATATATATATATATATACTTGATGGAAGAAATTATGCCCTCACCTCTGGGGCTTGTTCCCCATCCTGTAGGGGTCCTTCTGAATCCACCGAGGCATTGACGCTGAACTTGACCACCACCCTGTAACATACCACCGCTTTTCTTCAGCAGGTCCTAACCATACATGTTCACGTCAGAAAAACTCTGAAAGGAAGCCCAAAGTCACAAGTCACTGAACTAATACAGTGACAGCGAGAGCATTTCACGCTCTGTAAGAACCAACTAGCATGCCATCTCTGAATAACACTACTAGGTTCCTGGTTCCACTTTCAAAATATATTGACTAGTTTTACCAAAGAGAACAAGCAGTTATATGAAACACTGAACAACATATCAACCTGAGCTTATATACAATGCATGTATCTGAAGAGTCTCAGTGACTCTTTTATTTTTTTTCGAACTCCGTGCGTCAAATCTAAAAACTGCATGGCAGACTTGCAGTCTGTATCATCTTAGGAATAGTTTGCTTCAAAATCTGATTATTCATTACAATTCATACTGAACTATTCTCACACGAACACAAACACATGCCAGTTTAAACATGTGAACAATTATTTTTCGTGTTGTTTACAGCTGTGAAATCTTCCATGTCACCTGAAAAGTATTTCCCAATGCAGGACTGGACAAATTCAGTCGCCTAACACTTGAGGCAAATCCAAATTCAGGTGGGCAAGTCCATTTTCAAACTGACTAGCCCATTATTACAGTGTCACAACTTAATTTGACTGTTATTTTATACTAAAAAAAATTAACAGCTGAAAGCGTTAAAGTAACTCGATGAAAATATGATAGTTTGATGATATCAATTGTTATCAAACTGATTTACCACAACAGCTCAAGCCTATCATCTAACGATCTATTGGGAACAAATGGTGTAAAAAGTGTCTCGGCATTGGGTGGTTCACATCCTGGTTACAAAATCATTACCGAAAAGATTTGGTCCGAACAAACATAAGTCGCTAATTTTTTTTTTGGTTTTTCAAGTGTATCTAAAAATAAAAAGTTCTGCTTACAAAAGAAAAAAAAAGTAGCAGAAAACAACACATACAATCCCTATTAGCACAGGACAGTGTAACACTACAAATTTTTTCCTTACATTTTCATTGTAATTCTACATGTATGTTCTTAGTTTCCACCTTTAGTAATTTGTCTATCCAAAACAAAAATCAATCATATTTATATCATGTAAAACAAAAGTAATATGATTCCATATAATACTAACATTCAGAGAAATCAAAACAGGTTCCGAAGTAAAAAGACTCAATTACAAAACAGGATCTTGTTCCAAAGCAGGACTCCATTCAAAGTTTACTCACGTTTCGTTTCCAGTCTTTCTGGTCAAGGTGACATCAGCATCATTGGTGGTTGTTTCAAAGCCCTCCACACCCTGGGTTTGGGATTTGCTGGCTGCCGTCTCTTCATAACTTATCTCCTTCTCCAGAAACTTGCATAATTCCTTGTCCACTAAGAAAATAAATAAATACTTACTAAAAATAAAATAAATCAAACAAGCGAAATGAAATAGAGAGAGAGAGAGAGAGAGAGAGAGAGAGAGAGAGAGAGAGAGAGAGAGAGAGAGAGAGAAGGTTGGGGGGGGGGGAGGAGAACATTAATCAAAACAATGTATTTCCTGCTCAAAAAAAAAAACATGTTTTCTTATTAGTAATTTCCAACACGCTTGCCGCTCACAAGTTTCAAATTACATAATAAATCATCAATGAGGCTCAAAGTCCATTCTGGATGGTGACAAGAATGGGGATAGCGACAGTTGGGGTATTAGATGCAAAATGGATTCTGTCTTGCCTGAGAACAATACAATCAGCTATTCTAGAGCAACTATACACTGACAAAACCTCCACTATAAAGAGCGACAGGTGGTGGTAATGGTGGTTGTTGAAGTAGTGGTGATGTAGGTATTAGT
>JADBJO010006150.1:52500-55000 GCA_016801955.1 Conus betulinus
GCTTTGTAATTCTGACAATGAAGCCGACGCTGGGTTCCTGAAAAGCTGCCAGAAAAGTAGTCAACAGTAGTAGCTCTCTGAGATTTATTTTTTCGTGGGGATTCCCACCCGACCCCACCTCACCCTGCACTCTGTGTGTGTGTGTGTGTGTGTGTGTGTGTGTGTGTGTGTGTGTGTGTGTGTGTGTGTGTGTGTGTGTGTGTGTGTGTGTGTGTGTGTGTGTGTGTGTGTGTGTGTGTGTGTGTGTGTGTGTGTGTGTGTGTGTGTGTGTGTTTCCCATTACCTCCTGCCTTCTTGTGATAATGTTTTTATGCTTGTATTTTGCTCTCTCTCTCTTCTCTCTCTCTCTCTCTCTCTCTCTCTCTCTCTCTCTCTCTCTCTCTCTCTCTCTCTCTCTCTCTCTCTCTTTCTCAACAACGTGTCTCACAGCACCGTTGCAGGTAATTGTGTACGCGAAGACTAGCACTGGCAATCCGTGGCTTCGAAGCCGCATGTATTTCAAACACAGGCGTGTGGCCCGCTGCATACGCACGGCCTGGCCTAACCAAATCGGAAATAAGTGTCTGGTAAGCCGAGGAATAAACATCCAGGAAGGGCAATGGCCTCCCTATGCGGATATCTTCGTTCCAAGTCATTGTCAGTGTTGTGACTACTGGCCTCCTTCCTTGTCCAGTTCCTCACTTCACAGTGCGGTCACTGTGGCGATGACAGAGAGGACAGTGTGTTTGTGTGGCGTTCCGTTGTCATTCGAACATCGCCTGGCAGGTGCGTTCTTTCAGGTAAGAGTATTCATTTTCGTAAACAGCAGGAGATGGATGAAAACGTGGCAAGATTTTTTTTTTATTTTTTTTTTATTCATTTATTTTATTTTATTTTTTTAGCTTTCTGACCCAAACCTCCCGCTGTGAGACCTAAGGTTTGTCTTTCCGTCAGTAATAACGTGTTTGTTTTTGTGTGGAAAATACTCTAAAAACTCATCAGTGCAAGTTTTCTACACTTTCAACTGCTATACGTCTCACTTTTTAAAAAAAATGAAGTAAAAGCTGACTGGGAGGTCTCTCTCTCTCTCTCTCTCTCCTCTCTCTCTCTCTCTCTCTCTCTCTCTGAGTGTGACTATATCCGAACATATGAACGTATAATTGAGTGAGTGTGTATATGTGTGTGCGTGCGTGCCTGCGCGCGCGCGCGCGCGCGCGCGCGCGCGCGTGTGTGTGTGTGTGTGTGTGTGTGAGAGAGAGAGAGAGAGAGAGAGAGTGTGTGTGCGTGTGTGTGTGTGTGTGTGTGTGTGTGTGTGTGTGTGTGTGTGTGTGTGTGTGTGAGAGAGAGAGAGAGAGAGAGAGAGAGAGAGAGAGAGAGAGAGAGAGAGAGAGAGAGACAGATTGACAGACAGAGAGCTAGAGAGAGATGCATCTGTGTGTCTGTGTCACACACACACACACACACACACACACACACACACACACACACACACACACACACACACACACACACACATACCCTACGTCTAGACAGCAGCAGGTGCCTGTCAAGCCATTAACATAACTGAGCCCTGCATTTCAACGCCTGACTGAACCAAGCCCCTGACCCACAAGTCATTTCCCCTGCAATGTGTGTGTATATGTGCAGTGTGTGTGTATACATGTGTGTGTGGGGGGGGGGGGGGGGAGTACGAGGGGGGGGGGGGCGGAAGGAAAGGGAAGGAATGAGAGACGCGAGGGGAGAGGAGGAGTGGCGGGGAGGGGGCAGAGGCGACAAGGAGTAGCGTTTAAAACTCTGTGTGTGTGTGTGTGTGTGTGTGTGTGTGTGTGTGTGTGTGTGTGTGTGTGTGTGTGTGTGTGTGTGTGTGTGTGTGAGAGAGAGAGAGAGAGAGAGAGAGAGAGAGAGAGAGAGAGAGAGAGAGAGAGAGAGAGATCGTACGTGTGTGATCACCCGTGTGTGTACGTTCAACGTGTGTCTGACTCTGTGTGTCTCTACTCTGTGGGGAGGACACGGGGCTGTCTCAGTTCAAATAGTTTCCCAGCTTGTGAGGAAGTTCTGTGCGAGTAACTTTTTTTTTTTTCTGTCAGTCTATTGCCTTTTTTTCCCTATCTTTCTTTCATCCTTTTTTTTTTTTTGTTTTTTTTTTTTTTTTCCCCCTTAACAGTCGTCACTAATGTCTTTTCTGTTTTTTAGTGGGCCCTTCTCCTGCCTTTGTCATGGAAACTGAGAAACCTTTTCTGGTCACAGTTTGTGACATGCTAGTTGCTTTTTTTTTTTTTTTGTATAGTGGCGACAAGGTGGTGAGAACTGAACACACTGCCCACAAAAGAACTGTCCTTCCTAGCTGCGGGTGTCTGTTTGCCCATATTCCCTTTTCTTTTTGTTCAGTATACAAATAAACAGAATACATTCACAGTCATCAAGACAAATAAGCAACAAGCTCTAGGCTTATACTGTGCTCACATGTAACATCGACAATATATTGGCGGTATTACTAAACGTTTTCACCACAGAGTTTGGT
>JADBJO010006150.1:70000-72500 GCA_016801955.1 Conus betulinus
TACTACTACTATTATATTATTATTACTACTATTATTACCACTACCACTAATACTGCTACTACTTCTTCTACTACCACTACCACCACCACCACCACCACCACCACCACTACTACTACTACTACTACTACTACTACTACTACTACTATACTACTACTACTACTACAGCAACAAAACCACTACTACTATTGCTACGACAACGACGACGACCACAATGACGATTACTACTACTACCATTACTACTAGTATATAAGTACCATTGCTGCTGGTTGCTGTAGAGACTGTAGCTACGTGGCTGTTGTTCTATTGAATTAATGTCTAGGAATGTTGTTCTTTTTGTAGGAATGACATGATGGATTGTGTTATTTCGCAGGAATGATATGATGCCGTCAGCCAAAGTGTGTACCCGCTGCTTGCAGAAGAACACAGACAACCAGTGGATGTTGGCAACCGCCCATCAACACCTAAGACAAAGAGAACGATTCTCTGTACTCTGACCAAAAGGACGCGGAGGACTTGGGGTGGAAGTGGCCTACCGCCTTCGCCTTCCCCACCTCCCTTCCCCCTCCCCCCAAACCTTTGAACGACATTGCAACACACACCCAACTGACGCGGGCTGTGAATGTCACGTGCTCCAATTCTGAGTATGGAGAAGAGCGAAAGTGAGACTAAGGGCGGCCATTGTCGTAAGCAAACATCCATCCAGCCAGGTCAGACGACTGTAAGGCAGTTGCGAGAGGTGAGGGAAGCTTCAGACTTGCTGGGCGTGTGAACAACGTTAGTCTGCCTCCTTCAGCCCACCACCGTTGGTCGGACGCTCTGGTGAGAGTGAAAGAAGGCACTGAGACAGTCGAGTTCCTGACCAGAACGAACAAGAGTGACGGTTTTGTTGTAAACATTGTCAACATGCACGGAGCGTGCGAGTCAACAGCAGACTGACCCACAGAATGTAAGCAGGTTCTCTCCTCCAGCGGTCAGTAATTCGCTGGAAGGATCAAGCGAAAGGCACAGTGATCGCCCAGGACTAGATTCATCAGGGGCCACAACTCGGAGGTGTGATGGACTGGGCAAAGGGGGATCAACACAACGAGGACAAAAGCGTCAGCAGTGCTGAAGAGAAACTACACGTAGCTAGCTTCTACAGTGAACGTCACGATGATGTAAACATGAACGACGGAAGTGGAGAAGTTAGTGAAGATGGAAGCGCGCAGGGACTGTCAGCCAGACAGATGAACGGGGGCATGAAAGGCGTTTAGTACGAGCCGGAAGGTGCAGCCTGCGATCCTGAACGTCCTGTACATGAGCCTGTGTATGAATCTGAACGTGGTTTGTATAAGCCAGGAAATGCCGTTTGTGAATCTGGTTCTTCTGAATGTGCCCCTGGGAGTACTGTCTCTGGGTCTGAGGTCAACGATGATGGAGGCAACAGCATCCTGGTCAGTCCTGGTGCCCCCTTTGAACATTCACAGACTGACCGTCCTCTCAGCGCGTCCCATGGTCACCAGGAGTCACGTCATCCGCTAGAAAGTGATCTTGCTGCTGATCTTTCCAAAGACGTGTATCAGAATCTACCCTCTGATCACTTTCCATCTGTGTCATCATCGTCAGAGCAGCACGAACCTTTGCCATCCCCCCAGTGTGCAGAATCTGAATTATCACACGTATATTCCACACACGATGCAAAGCAGTCTCGTGTTCCGTGCGTTTCTGTCAGCCCTGTTTTACCACGTGACTCAAGTCAGGATGTCCTGTCATCGGGTGTATCAACACCTGTTTCCAGCCACCCTGTCCACCTGCCCTGCCCCCATGCCACCCAGGGAAGTCCAGACCATGGCGCTGGCCATTCTGATGCAAGTGATGGCGACAGTCGTAGTGGCACCAACGGGGCACGAGAGGCTAGCGGTGATATTGTGTGTGTGATGCAGACGCTGTGCAGGAAAGACACACACCTCATTCGGAGAGTGAGTGCGGAGACTCTGTGACAGATCTCAGTTCCCAGACTGTCTCTAGGCACCTTCTCCCTGAGGAGCAGAAGACCGTGACTGTCTGTCATTAACAGCCATAGCCGAAAAGCAAGAGTCAGGCGGTCTTCTAAAGGGACGACATGTTGTAGACCATTGCCCCTGTTCAGAGAAAACGGATGTTGCTGAATGTTCTGCGGTACAACGTCAGAGTATCACCTCCGGTGATGTGGAGGTGACCTGTGCTATGCCACACACTCAGCATACAATACACGATCTTGAAGAAGGTGCAAAAGTAGCCGGTGGTACCAGTGATTCATTACATCAGTCCATGGTTGGTGTTAGTGGAGGGTCTAGTACGGCAAGTGTGTCGCTTCATGTACCCAGCAATCTGATGCTGGTCATGACCCAGGGATTTCATCCGGTGATTCCTGCGTTCCAGCCTCCGCTCACAGTGCTCTCAGCGACTCATGCGTTCAGGAAACTTACTCCCATTCTGCTGTGCAGGCTCCGGACAAAGCTGCGGGCGTTCAGGTGGTGGA
>JADBJO010006150.1:85000-87500 GCA_016801955.1 Conus betulinus
TTTTTTGAAAAAAGAAAGAAAACGACTTGACTTTTCGGCTGTAGTAATGTCGTGTCAGCTGACATGCATTAAGGCGCAGTGGCAATATACTGACTTTTTCAAGGGCTGTTTCTAGCGGACAATTTGTCAAAGTTAAAACTTTTGACCCAGTAAACGTTGAAGTGAAATTTGCTTTTCTAAGATTTTTTAGTAAACGTGAAATATATTTAGAACGAAAGGTAAGTTGTGTTTCCTTTCCTTTTGAGCATGGAAAGTTGAGCGGATTGTCTTCAAATTTTCGGTTGTTTGCAGAGTCGGTTTTGAGAGGTGATGAAACCTGTAAAGAAGGGGGAAAGTTCATAAGTAGATCAGTTTGTTATATATATGACATACTTCTAAAATGTTTAAGCAACTATGTGTTTTTTTTGTTTCCATGTCAGAATGGGATAGGGGTTCAAGAATGTGGACGTTCTTCTCACTCGCGCAGGGAGTGTGGTAAATGTGAAGCCTTAATAAGTCCCTTTCTCAACAGTTGTGTGTATTGAGTATCAGACGTTTCCCCCTTTTCCCACCCCCAACCTCTCACTCATTCTCTCACCCAACCCTCCTCCACCCCCACCACCACACCCCACCACCATCACCATTGAACAGGGATGGCTCACCTGAAGTTCAGCCGCTCTGGCCACCACTACACGTGGCGCAAAGTGACCACCACAGTGCACAACATCATCGTGGGCCGTCTGTGGGTGGACAACGAGGGCCTGATGATGGACATCCACAACCACACCACGGGGGACGTCTGTCACCTCAACTACCAGGCTTACAGCTACTTTTCCAGGCAGCCCCACAGGAAGGTCAGCCTTCGGGAGATAGAGATGGAGAAGATCGGGGGGGGGGGGGGGGGGGGGGGATCAGGGAAAGGAGGAAGGGAGGGAGAATTGGCAGACACATTTCCGCTCTTTACAACAAAGAAAACCGCATGCCAAGTAGATTTTCTCGCTAGGAAGGGACAGGAGGAAAAAAAAAAGCAAGGAGAAGCAAGAAGAACAAAAGAAGAAAGAAAGAAAGAAGAAGAAAGAAAGAAAAGAAAGAAAGAAAGAAAGAAAGAAAGAAAGAAAGAAGGAAGGAAGGAAGGAAGGGAAAAAGAAAGAAGGAAAGAAAGGAAAGAAAAAAAGAAAGAAAGAAAAACTGAAAGGAAAACTGAAATCAGAGCTGACCAAGGTCTCGCTCTATCGCATAAATCCGGCTCATCAAGATAGTCTGTTTTCAGTACCCAAACAAGATGGAAAACGTACGTACGCTTTGTCTTTTGGATCAAGCAGGTAATGAATTTCATTAACATAGGCGATGAATTTCATTACACATGTAATTGTTTATTTCCCTTCATTAAAAAAGTTCTAGGTCGCTGTTATTAACTATTTTCAACACAATCACGAAGTCCCAGCGAAAGCATAAACTTATTAAAGTCGCAAAATTTATCTGTGTTATATTAGATTTATTTCCCAGAACACACAGCCATGCTGATAAATAAATTGTTTTGCGAAATGATGAATATACCGTTAATGTCTGTGGTATGTTTACTAGGAAATTGGTGTATTATGTTGATTCGCTTATTTATGTGTTTGTGCTTTGCACTGCACTGGCCTCTTTCATTTATGTAGGTTTCTAACAGTTGTGCATCTTCTCGTTAAAGCCTCCCCCCCCCCCCCCCCCTACCCCGCCCCGCCTTTACTATATAAATTGGTATAAGTTGTGCATCTTTTCTTGAAAGCCCTCCCCCCCCCCCCCCCCCCCCCCCTCCCTACCCCGCCTACTTAATGTATAAGTTGCTAGAAGTTAGGTCAATTACTTTTGATATTATCACTTAAAAGCCTCACCCCCCAACCCCCTACTTGCCATACCCCTGTAAGCAGTGTTTTGATCTATATAAATTGCCCCCCCCCCCCCCCACACACACACACTCCTTTCTGTATAAGTTGCCACAAAAAACCCCTAAAGTAGTAGACCCGACTACATAACTTGCCACAAGTTGTGCATCTTCACTTAAAAGCCCTTTCCCCCCCTCCCCCCCTTGCCCCAACACTTACTAACTACATAACTTTGCACAAGTTGTGCATCTTCACTTAAAAGCCTCCCCCCCTCCCCCACCTTTACCCAACTTACTTACTATGTAACTTGCCATAAGTTGTGCATCTTCACCTTAAAAACACTCCCCTCCCCCCCCCCTTTACCCCACTTACTTACTTACTTTACTATAAGTTGCCACAAGTTGTGCATCTTCACTTAAAAAGCCTTTCCCCTCTCCCCACCTTTACCCAACTTAGTAACTTACACATAACACAAGTTGTGCATCTTCACTTAAAAACCTTCCCCCCCTCCCCACCTTTACCCAACCTTACTACATAACAACATTACATAGTTGTGCATCTTCACTTCCCCCCTCCCCACCTTTACCCAACTTACTTACTATGTAACTTGACATAAGTTGTGCATCTTCACTTAAAACCCTCCCCCCTCCCCC
>JADBJO010006150.1:95000-107500 GCA_016801955.1 Conus betulinus
TGTATGGGGGTGTACGTGCGCGCGCGAACTAACAAGCTTGTCAGTCATATTCTAATGAAGGCTATTTAACGCTTCGTGTGATTTTAATGACGGGTGACGAATCAAAGAAACAAATATTATGGCAGTGTTGTGGTGTGATCTGAGTGTGTCTTTGAAGAATGCTGGTGTCTTTTTGCTAGTAATTTCCCCATTTCTGTCACTCATCTTTAGTCTGCTTTTTTTTTTTTCTTTTTTTTTTTTTTTTTTTTTTTTTTTTTTTTACATGGCCACTCTTTCCTGCCATTATAGCCCATTTACCTGTCTTTTTTTATTTCAAGAAAAAAAAGGCCTTTAATTCAATAATTTTTCTTCCGTTACACTTTGAGACATTTCACCTTTTTGTTGTTATATGGCAATTAGGTAGTGATACTGTAAATTTTGATCAGAGAGTGCGCTAGCTATTTCCCCCTAAATGGCCATTTTATACGTTTTTTTTATGGTACAGGTATTCCCTTTTTTCCCCCTCTCATTTTGTTGTTGTTGTTTTAGTGAGGCGTGGGTCTAAGGGAACGGGGGGGGGGGGGGGGGGGGGGGGGAGGGTACTGGAGAATATGGGCTGAAAAACGGAGCAGAAGGGCTGCTACTTTTAACAAGGCCGAGTTTTTATCCCCCGAACGGATGTCACCAGTTCAGCTATTGTGATATATATACATGGCGGTACATGATTGTTTCCATAGATAGCGAAGGTGTGTGTGTGTGTGTGTGTGTGTGTGTGTGTGTGTGTGTGTGTGTGTGTGTGTGTGTGCGCGTGTGCGCGCGTGTGTTTGTGTGTGTCTGTGTCTGTGTGTGTGTGTGCGTGTGTGTATTCAGGATGGACATTGTTTTCTTTATATGGACAACCCTGAAAGGCCATGTTTTGGCAATGATAAGACTAAAATAGGAACTGCTGGTCTTTCCGTGCTGGTTGTCTTTGTGTGCATCTCTTCTTTTTACTTCTTCCTGTCTTTTTCTTTCTTTCTTTCTTTCTTTTCATTTTTTTACGTTTCATTTTCTTTTCTTTTTTCATTGCTTCTTACTTGGTTTTTTTTTTTTCCTTTTTTTTCCATTTTTTTTCCTTTTCCCTCGTTTTTTTTTTTTTTTTTTTCCCTCTTTCTTTCTTTCTTTCTTTCTTTCTTTGTATGTCATATTTACGTTTCTAAACAAAATTATATAGTCAAGTTCGTTAAAGTGGAATATTTTTTTTTTAAACAGCTGTAACCTGAAGACAATAGACAGAAGAATGAATGGAGATATACGTACTAGCCAGATATACCAAGGTAGTTACAGATGAAGAGGGATGTACACATGTCTTCATACACACGGATGGTGTATATTAATCGGCGCTGGAACCAGTTTGCTTAAAAGATTATAATGACATTATCGTTGTTATCATTATTATCATTATTGTTATTGTTATTGTTGTTGTTGTTGTTGTTGTTGTATTCAGAGTTTTTATATGTTGATATCAGTAGGAAAGAGGTGTTTTGGTGGAAGAATATGACATTTACAAAAAGCTTTTTTTTTTTTTTTTTCCCCTAAAAAAACCAAAACATGCATGTCTTAGTTATTATAGTCAATGTCAGAATAGGTGTTCATTCAGATGTTACAGTTTTTTTTGAACAAGTTTTGATAGCATTATGTTTGTGGAATTGTATGTGAATGGTGCAATATCATAAATTTCGGCTTCGGTTTTAAATAGACTTGATTCCATGTCTTCATTTATTCATTTATTTTCTTGTTTATTTATTGCTGCACTTTTTTTTTTTGCGTCAGTGTATGTGTATGCACTTGCGCTCGTGTGCATGTATGTTATGTACGTACATTAGATAATACGTATCAGTGATCGTGATTTAAGATATGACATTACTAGATGAGTAAACTGATTCGATTCCACTGTTTAATCAGTATCCCACGTTTTGAATCACCCGGCCGTGTATGTACGCTTGACACGAAATGTATGGATGATATTTATAGCTATGATCTGTGCTGTGTTTTTAAAACACTCGAGGTGGATTAGAGTACTACTATGAGAGAAACAGACGGACAGACAGACAGACAGACAGACAGACAGGAAAAAGAAATGGGTGGGACAGAGCGATGGAAGATGCGAATCACTGAAGACGAAGTTTTGATATTGTACATTAAGGGTACAGTGGACTGTGTGCAATGGTTTATAAAATGACTTTGTCTTTCATGCTATCATTTACCTTATGTCATCACTGTCTGTCTGTCGGTCGGTCTGTCTGTCTGTCTGTCTGTCGGTCGGTCGGTCGGTCGGTCGGTCCGTCTCTGTCTCACTCTTATTTATCTCTTTCTTCCTTTCACGCACACACACACACACACACACACACACACACACACACACACACACACACACATATATACATATATATATATATATATATATATATATATATATATACACGAATATGTACGTACTTGCAGGCGCACACAGAGAGAGAGAACACTGATAGAAGGGGAGGTCGGAAAGAATGGGGGGAAAACAGGGAAAAGAGAGGGGGGGGGGGGGGGGGGGGGGCGGATATCGGAAAATAAGGACGCAGAGAGAGAGAGAGAGAATTCAACACTGTTATCGGTGGCCGTCGGTCTTTATGACATGTGTGAATGCTAGAGAGAGGCGGAGGGGGAGGGGTGATCTGGGGGGTGGAGTGGGAAGGAAAGAGACCAGGAGAGAAAGAAGACACGTAGCGAAGTCAGGTGCTGCCAGATATGATGAGAGTGTGGGCAGAGACGGGAGTTAGGAACGGCCAGAGGGACATGCGTTCGCGCGCGCACGCACGCACGCACACACGCACACACACACACACACACACACACACACACACACACACACACTTGATATGCGCGCGCGCATGCGTGTGTGTGTGTGTGCGTGAGTGTGTGTGTGTGTGTGTGTGTGTGTGTGTGTGTGTGTGTGTGTGTGGAGCAAGGGGAAGACTCTATTAATTAACACGCGAGACAGAGAGCATGCGTCTTGGAATAAGGGGACAGACCTAATACATGAGGCAGTGTGGTTGTGTGCGTATTTGGAGAATGAAGCAGACTTGATGCACGTGACAGAGCGTGCGTGTACGTTTGTGATAGAGTGGACAGATATAATACAAGAAGGAACATGCGTATGAAGAAAGTTATAGTCCGAATAAATGATGGTGTGTAGTGGGAACAGGGCTGATATAATTCCTGAGAATGAGAGAGAGAGAGAGAGAGAGAGAGAGAGATGGAGAGAGAGAGAGTAGGGTAAGAGATCATGCATAGGAGTGAAAGTGTGTCAAGGGGAAGACGACATATATACCAAGCCTAACAGACACGGAGAATATTGCATTCGGGGAAGAGAACACACGTTAATGCATGAGAGAGAGAGAGAGGGGAGAGGGAGGGGGGGGGGGAGAGAGAGGGGGGGGGGGTGGAAAGAGGACAGGCATCATTTATGAGGAGAGTATCTGTGTGTGTGGGGAAGATGGCAAACGCAATTCATCGTCTGTGACATAGTTCTTGATGTACAATTCTTTGTATTTTCACCCTAGCTGATAGGTGTGGAAAGATGAGTGAAGAAAATGTGGTAGGCGTGTGTCATAATAGGAAGGCTGAAAAACCGATGCAGAGTTCATATTCGACTGCTGTGACAGAACGACCGTTCAGGTTTTTCTTTTCGGGTGATGACAATAAACATCGTGATCTATGATGATGATGACGTGTGTGTGTGTGTGTGTGTGTGTGTGTGTGTGTGTGTGTGTGTGTGTGTGCGTACGTGTGCGTGTGTGTGTGTGTTTGGGTGTGTGTGAGCGCGTCTGCATGTGTGAATGTGTGTGTGCAACCTCTGTTTGTGTGTGTGTGTGTGTGTGTGTGTGTGTGTGCGTGTGTGTGTGTGTGTGTGTGTGTGTGTGTGTGTACACGAATATTATGTCAGAACTCTAATCAAACATATAACCAGAGCGCTTGCCTGCACACACACACACACACACACACACACACACACACACACACACACACACACACACACACACACACACCACACACACACACACACACACACACACACACACACACACACACACACACACACACACACACACACACACACACACACACACACATATGTGCGCGCGCACACGCACACTCACACAAGCACACACGCATGCAGTTGATGAACATTTTCATTATTCACTAAGCGAAAAGGTTTTATTATTCACTAAGCGAACCAGTTCTAAGCGAACCAGTTTTTATATCACTAAGCGAACCGAGTAGACTAAAATTGAATTTTAAATATATCTGAACATGACGACGCCAAAAAACGTTATAATGCTAAATGAGTCACACACACACACACACACACACACACACACACACACACACACACACACACACACACACACACACACACACACACACGCGCGCGCGCATGTTTTTTAATTGAAGAAATCCTTAATCTAATGTAGCAAATAACAAAGCTACAACGGGTACAGAATTTGAAATAAATTTCACAATAAATCAAACAAACAAGAATTTATTTGGATCACAAGACTTGTACACTGACACACACCTGTGTACACACACACACGCGCACGCACACACACACACACACACACACACACACACACACACACACACACACACACACACAAAAGACATATTCACGTAAACATCCCACAGCACCACACAGCATATCAAGACAAGCTAATGAAGGGCAGAGTACAATCCTGATACGTCTAGTCAGACCAGAATGAAACTCATTTTCAACATGCTCACAACTTCATTTATCATCATCATCAATAAAAATAAAAGTGATAACAATGATGATTATGATGATGATGATGATAATAATCATAATGGTAATGATAGTAATGATAATAATGATATGATAATAATAATAATACTACTACTACTACTAATAATAGTGATAATAATAATACAAGAGATTCTAAATTCTGTGACTTTGTGCCGAGCTATTGTACTGACATTTTCGATCTCTTCGCCATGCCACAATACCCACAGTGCCTTTATACTAAAACGCCACTGATGTCTACAAGGTCAGGGGAGACTATCGCTGAACGGACATGGTGGCGCCCTTCAGAGGAGGGGGTGGTGGAAGGACGGGGGAGGGGGCGGGGGGGGAGGGAGAGGGGCATTCACTCACGCTGGCTGCACGGCTTAGCAATCATCATCGTCAGTGGAGGACGTAACAGGGATCCTGCTGCCTATGTTGGGTCAGTACACGCACCAACACGACACTGTCCAAGTGATTCCGCAGCAGTGCAGTGTCTTCTCGGGCGGGGTTGACTTGACCGCTTCCCGATGAATGCGGTGCTGGGACTGGGATAGGGTCACCCGGGGTGTGGATGTGTGTAGGGGTGCCAGAATGAGCGGCGTACGGGTCGGGGGGTGAGGGTGTGGTGGGGATGCGGGGGATGGGGGAGCACTGAGATGGCGCGGAAAATGAGATTCACCCTCCTTCCTCCCATCCCGAAAGTGAAAGAAATAAACTAATAAACACACTCATCTGCAGAGAAGCTACGCATATGTTTTTTTTTTTTTTTCTTTTCAATTGTGGCGCCTTCCTGTTGTTCATTTTGACTGAGAAATATGAATTTAAAAGAAAGAAACACCGGAGCAATAAGCGATCCTATAAATCCTGTGAACCACACACTCAGTTACTCTGCATCCTCCATGAGGGGTGTGGCCTCCCAGGTCGGGTGGGCAATAAACATCATGACTGGCCTTGTGTGCGGTTATACTGACATTAAGGGAAGACACGAGACCATTTCTACATCACAAACACGTTCTTTAGAATCGCAGCCAGTCTCACCAAAAGACTGGCTTCGATCATCATAGCTACAATATGCATGGCTTCGTTCAGAAAAAAAATCGGTTCAGTAAGTCCACGCTTTTGATATAACCGACAAAGTCAGTTGAAACAACAACAAAAAAGTTAACCGATGTGTTTCGATCTGAAAACTACGAGTGAGGGTAGTGGGGAAAGCACAGGTGTCTGCCATGTCAAACAGATCCTGGATTCGTCCTTTGATTCGGATGTGCACCACGCCGGTTCGCTGCAAACTTTTACAACTCCATCTTTGGACCATGATCATCTTGCCGCCAAGTTTCGTCAAAAAAAAAAAAATCGGTTCATTAGTTTCTGCGTAACTCTTCTAGCAACCAAATCAGCGCAGGGAGGCAAGGGTGGCGACGAGGGTGGGGTGGGGGGGGGAACATATCGTCCATCGCGGAGGCAGTTAAACAATTCACTACAACGTTTGTCTGTCCAAGAGAACCCAGGAAGGATAATCGTACCCTATGCTGACAATTTCAATGTTGCTGTTTTGTCCAGTCCACCATATCTACCAAGCCACAGAGCCGTAACGTGCAGAGACAGACGGTAAAAAGCCCCCACAGCCAAATGGCTGTAGAAACTAGGAAACTGTTACAGGTTCGCTAAGTCCACGGCACGGCGTTATTGAAGACCGAGCCCGACCTCTCTTCTTCTGCTGCCTTAACCACTCTCTGAGCTGAATCAGGCACCCATATACCGCTGGTTAAACAGGGAAGCCCTAACAATCAGACCCCGCGAAGGGTTCGAACTCACAGACCACTCTGACCCTATGAAAACAGGGCCCCTCTGGAGGGGGTTACTGGTCAAAATAATGAGTGAATGAAAAAAAAAAGTCGCTGGAGGAGGAGACTCGTGAATATCTTAACAGAGCCCTGCTCTCTGGTCAGCACTTGAAGCCTGTTTATAGCAAACACATAACACCTACAGCAACACAGTTCAAATAGGGGTTGCAATATGGGGGCGAAAAAAAAAATCTACTTCGATGACGTGACCAGTTACGTCCTCATGACGTCCGTTGTGACGTCATGTAAACAAAAGGTGCTACCACATTATGGCGTTCACCAAACAGCCGCTACGACACAACCCTTTTCAATACACATACAGTTATGGAGCTAATAAAACATATCAAGGTGACGTGGCGTGTTGTCTCCCCAGCTTTGACATCATCTGAGGAAACAAGGCAGGCAGGCAGTCACCTCACGGAGAGACGGCTGGGTTCGAGGCGAACATGACGTGGTGTGTCCCGGCACTCCACTGTGACGTCGTAAGGTGAAGGGGAAGGTAGTTTGCGTCACCTGAGAGAGTGTCCATTGGCAGTGGTGTCCTGATGCATGAACTGGTGTTTCTGTATCATGCCTTCCAGCTCCTTCACCTCTCGCTTCAGCTGCTCGTTCATGCTGTGGATGGCGCCTGTATTGACAAGACAGCGATTCCGTCAAAACGTTGCAGCACGGGATAAACGCTGTTTCTTGCATGACCTACTTTAATTAATTTCGTTTGTGGCGCATTTTTCGCAATCCTCATCCCATCCCAAACCAAATTTCTGTCAGCAGAATATTAAGATCGAACTTTAGTGAATACCTGGCAACCGTCTTTTGTTCATCTTCACACACAACCATAAGACACGAGTCACTGTTATGACCTATCACAATGAGGGCAAAAGACCTATGATGGTATGGACATGTGACGAGATAAAAGAGACTCGTCACGGACATCCTTTAAGAAACAATGCAGATGGGGAAGGAGACAGGGTAGATGGAGAAACGATGGATATATAACTTCGCTGAATAGACCTGATCTTTACCTCAACCCAGTATATACACTTGCCACCAACAGTCAGAGGTGGAGACAAGTAAACGTTCCTCACAGTAGTGCCTGGCCATCTCTGATAGGCTCCAGTGACATGGATTTAAGTTGCGATGGACAGAGAAAGGATATTCCAAGTAAATGCAGCCTATTCTTCCTGGTTGTGTCGAGCAGGAACCGAACTCAAGACCATGCAACAAGAGAGCGACACCTTATTCACAAGGCCTACAAGGCTCACCGCTGCCGTCTGAGCTGTCGTTGTCGATTTGGCCGGAGACACTCAATGGAAAGTTACTTAGCTTTTAAGAAGATAGTGTCTTAGTTGAAGCTGACACCAAAATGAAAAACAGGAAGAAGAGCGACAACAATTACGTGATAGTGATGATGATTAGACGATGATGATGATTATGATAACGGACAGCAAACAACTAACCTGTTGTTGATGCTTGGGAACCCCTCCTGTCTGCACCACGAGTAGGGGAGGCTGTTTACACACACACACACACACACACACACACACACACACACACACACACACACACACACACACACAGGCTGTATATATACACAAACACACTATCTTCAATATTTGACGCCTTGAAAAACTAAATACACAAACGAAGCAAAATGTATTTGTGGAGAACAAAGAATAACCAGCAAGCATCTGCTGTTTGACTGTTTACCTCTTCAAGCTCATTTACCACCATTATCAGGCATGTCTCTGTGTGATGTCTTTTCAGATTTAAAGCTTGCCTTCAATGTTGTAGGGTGGATACACATGTGGATGGGATGGATGGATGGACGGGTGGATAGATAGATAGGTGGATGGGTGGCTGGATGGATGGACACGGGGATAGGGAGAGGGAGTGGGAGGATGGACGGACGAGAGGGATGGAACAGGGTAAAGATGGATGATTAGAAGGGCGCACAGATGAAAAGACAACGTCAACGGGCCTGTGGAGGACAGAGAGACTGTCAAACAGAGGGGGGGAGTGGGTGGATGGACTGATGGGCTGATGAATGGATGGAAAAATGATAGATGAACATGGAGGTCGAATGGGTGGATGGAAGTACTGGCGGCTGGGTGGGTGAAGGGATCAACTCACTCATACCATGCCGTTGAAGCCCAGGTGAGGAATAGCCTTCGGTGGAAGTGGCATACATAGCACCGTTGTCCACCCGGTCTGTGGGTCTGGAAGAATGTGTAAAAAAAAAATAAGTTAGAGACTGAAAATAAGACGGATTTTAGGTAAGGGAAAAAAAAATGCTGAACTATTGCAGGTGAAAGAAGAGAAGAAGAATTATAACAAAACAATGATGACGATGATATGATGAGGGTACAGCTGATATTGTTGATAATAATGATGATGACGATGATGATGTTGACGAGGACAACGATGATAATGATAATAATGATGACGAACGATGTTGTTGATGATGATGAAGAGAAGGAGGAGGAGGAAGAGAACGACGACGACATGATAATGATATTGTGTTGTTGTTGTTGTTGATGATGATGGTGATGATGATGATGATGATGATGATGATGATGATGATGATGATGATGATAAACAGAATAAAAGGTCCAGAAGAAAGATGTGGATTGGGGGAGGAAAAGTAGCTGTCGACTCGAACAGAAGTCGGGGTGGTGAGGAACAGGGATTGTAAAACCGGGTGTGTGTGAAGAGCAACAGTAAAAAGATATTTGGGGGGGGGGGGGGGGGAGTAAGTGAGCGTGTGCGTGCGCGCGCGCGCGCGCGCGCGCGCGCGTGTGTGTGTGTGTGTGTGTGTGTAAGGAAGGGAGGGAGGAAAACTGGAGAAGGAGAGAGAGACAGAGACACAGAGAGAGAGAGAAGAAGAGAGAGGAAGAAGAAGAAGAAGAAGAAGAAGAAGAAGAAGAAAGAAGAAGAAGAAAGAAAGAAAGAAAGAAAGAAAAAGAAAGAAGAAAGGAAGACAGACAGACAGACAGACACAGCGACAGAGACAGAGACAGAGTGGCAAGAACAAAGGAGGCTGGAGGGGGGGAGGGAGAGGGAGGGGAGAGAGAGGGGGGGGGGGGGGGGGGGGGAGAAAGAGTTTTAATTTCTGTTTTCCCATGGTGCAGCCCGCCATACACAGCCCTGTTAAGGTGGTCACGTCGTAGACAGAATGGGCAATCACAGTAAACCCCGTGAAGTTCGTAACATCGTAGAGAGAACGGGCAATAACAGTAGCCCTGTTATATTGGTCACGTCGTAGAGGGGAATGGACAATAACAGTAGCCCTGTTGTATTGGTCACGTCGTAGAGGGAATGGGCAATAACAGCAGCCCTGTTAAGTTGGTCACGTCGTAGAGAGAATGGGTAATAACAGTAGCCCCGTTATACTGGTCACGTCGTAGAGAGAATGGACAATAACAGTAGCCCGTTATACTGGTCACGTCGTACTGGTCACGTCGTAGACGTCGGGATGGGCAATAACAATAACAGAAGCCCCGTTATACTGGTCACGTTGTAGAGAGAATGGGTAATAACAGTAGCCCCGTTATACTGGTCATGTCGTAGAGAGAATGGGCATAACAGTAGCCCCGTTATACTGGTCACGTCGTAGAGGGAATGGGCAATAACAGCAGCCCTGTTAAGTTGGTCACGTCGTTGAGAGAATGGGCAAAGAAACTCGTGGAGAGCGTGGCAGCAGAGAGTCCTCAGAAGAGAAGCCTCCTTCAAGCAAGTGTTTCGGCCCTTATCTCCTGACACTCTAGGAGGGTTGGGCCACACCCGGTTCATGACTCCGGATGTCCCTCTGCTGCCCCTTTTTTCCCATCTTGGGACGAGCCATGGCCGGGATTCGAACCCATGACCCTCTGGACATGCTAATTTTCCACTTAATGACTCGCACTCTAACCACTGAGCCACTGGGACACCTGATATTTGTAGGAAAGTGAAGCCTTTTGAAGTTCACTATTGTTCCTCCTTGACCAGATCCATCTTGAACACCTCTCTGCTGCTTCTGCCATTGCTTTCAGGGCTCTGTGTTTTTTTTTCCCTCCCTGCAACTGAGAGCTGTTTCATGAGGCTGTATGCAGACGTTCCTACAAACCCCCTAGCTCCAATTTCTGCAGTGAGGACGTTGACCTGATAGCATTCTCTCCTCAGGCTGTTTGCCAAATCAGCATACTTTTTCAGTCTTGTGGAGAGAGAGCTGCCTCCATTCTGTTCTCATATGGCACCGTGAGCTCGATCATGATCAGCTGCTTGGTTGACTGAGAGTGGACTACTATGTCTGGTCTCATGCCACTCTTGCTGATGCTCTTTGGGTGACTCTTCCATTCAGGGAGGTGTGCAGTGCACTCCCAGTCATCTGCTCCGTCCAGCAGACTCTGCCTGCATGTTCCGAGTGGCACTGTTGTTCTTGGCCATGATTCGCTGCCTCCTTCCGTGAAGAATGTTGCAGGTGCTTTTGGAGTCCTGTTTTTCCCTTTTATGGTGTTGGTACTAGCCCAGACTACTTGTACAATCTCTTTGAGCACTATGTTGTGCCTCCATGTGTACCTACCTTGAGCCAGGGCTGCTTTACATGAGCTTAGGACATGCTCCACTGTTTTTTTTATGGCAGAGGGGGTATGCAGGATCGTCACGTCGCCCCGTGAAGTTGGTCACGTCATAGAGAGAGCTAGAATGGGCAATAACAGTAGCCCCGTTAAGTTGGTCACGTCGTAGAGAGAATGGGCAATAAAATAGCCCCGTAAGTTGGTCACGTCGTAGAGAGAATGGACAATAACAATAGCTGAAACAGCAACAGCATCTGAACGACAGAAGTACCAGCCAGGAAAGGGGGTCCGGCTCCACCACTAATCGATCGTTCACTCTCATCAGGCTGGGTGGGAGAGATTGGGGGGGTGGGGTTGGGTCGGGATGCTCAGTGTATCTTGGTCCACATGCTACGACAGGTCTAGAAAAGAACTACTGAAATACGGCCGAAATTAATCAACGACAGCAGTGCGGCGCTGAGCCTCCTCCGGCCGGTGGTCTTTTGATGCCCCGGAGGCTGCTGGCGCCGAGACGGCGACGACTGAAAAACCTGGGTGTGGGTGTGTATGATCAGCGTGACATAACCACAAGCTGGTTATTGTTCCTGAAATGTGCGTGAGGTGAGAGCAGCGATGTGCAGATATGAAAGAGCATGGCCTCAGAGAGGTCAAAAAGAGAGAGAGAGAGAGAGAGAGAGAGAGAGAGAGAGAGAGAGAGAGAGAGAGAGAGAGAGACAGACAGACAGACAGAGACAGACAGACAGAGAGAGAGAGAGAGTAGTAATCATAAAAGCGTTTACGAAAGGGACTCAAACACTGCGCGCCTAAGGCATTCCCTGCTGCATAAATAAGAAGTGCGTCTCTCTCCTGCGAGTTTGACCGAAGGTGCCGGTGGGACCCAAAAAAGTACTGTCCTCAACAATCGAACCGACCAGCTGGATGCAATTCATTAATTATACCGATGAATAAAGGTGAGGAAATAGAATACTAATGATAATGGTAAGAAAATAGCCATAGCAATAATATAAAAAAAATAGAGTTATGAAGAAGAAGAACAAGAAAACGAACTACAATAATGATATTCACAATAATAACAACCTTTCTTGTAGTAACGCTAATAAAAAAAGAATGACAACAAGGATTCTAAAGATGATTATAACGATAATGATTTTCTAAAATGACATCAAGTGGTCCCATCGACAGTATGTTGTTCGGAAAGTACTGACGCTCGAACACTCAGAACTCTTCACAACCCTCTTCCTTTAGTTGTGAGCAACATGGTAGAGGTGCCGCGGCCAGAACAATAATAAGCATTGAATA
>JADBJO010006150.1:117500-120000 GCA_016801955.1 Conus betulinus
GTTACCTGAAACACCGTTCAATCCCAATCAATCAGTCTATCAAGCAGTCAAGCAACCAGCCAATCAAATAAATAACCAAAGAATTGATCAATCAATTACACAAGCAATCAGCCAGTCAATCAATGGTTTCATGTAAGTTACATGTCTGTTGAGAGAGCCTACTGCCAAATGCTTGAAGCAAGAATCTGTACGTGATTCAGTTCAGGAATGCTTAAGGTGGCAGAGGAGAGAGCTGAGTACCGCTTTCCATATATTGCGGTGCCCAGGATACACTTTAACTAAAACACCACCTCACTACCCTACAGCTATAACTCTATGGGACTTCGGGGCTGTTGGTATTTTCGTTTCCCTTACTTAAAGTAAACTGGGTAGAACAGCAGCAAATGAAACATACCCGCTGGTTTTGCATGGAACATAACGTTAACAGCTGCAATGACAGCAACGGCAGCAGCAGAACATGTGTAGATATGCTAAAAAAAAAATATTTGACTGAAAAAACGAAGTTCTAATTGAATCATAGTATAGTTTAATTTCTCTCGAAATTCTGAAGAAAGCTTAGTGAAAAAAAAAAAAAAACCCGACTCCTCACGATATGTGTGCATCAATACTCACTCCTTCTATCTTCCTGCCACTTCCACGCGCGCGCGCGCGCGCGCGCGCACACACACACACACACACACACACACACACACACACACACACACACACCACACACACACACACACACACACACACACACACACACACACACACACACACACGCACGCACGCACGCACGCACGCACGCACGCACGCACGCACGCACACAAGCGCACGCACGCACGCACGCACGCACGCACGCACGCGAAAGCGCACGCATGACATGCAGAGACAGGTAAGAAACTGTAAGCGACCTACAGAAACTGACATAAAAACAGACAGCAAACAGACAGAAACAGACAGACGGTGAAAAGATGCGGACATTGGAACGGACAAACAGATAATGCATACCGAGCACCAATAGACTTTTGTTGATACTGTTGGTCTCCAAAATCCCCGGTCCTCCCAAACCGCTACTGGCGTCCTTCACCTTCTCACTTCCTGTGTGCCACCACACATCTCATCTAAGCATCACCAAACTCACCGTCATGGGTGATGGTGGTTATGGTGGCGGTAGTGGTGGTGGTGGTGGCAGTCATAGTAAGAGTAGTAGGAGGAGAAGGAGGAGCAGTAGGAGTAGTAGTAGTAGTAGTAGCAGTTAGTGTTGTTGCTGCTGCTACTGTTGTTGTCGTTGTTGTTGTTGCTGTTGTTGTTGTTGTTGTTGTTGATGATGATGATGATGGTGATGATGACGACAGTAATGATGATGATGACAGCAATGATGATGGTGTTGTTCTTTGTTGTATGTTGTTGTTGTTGTTGTTGTAGAAGTGGCTGATAGCCTTAAACAGTTTTCATAACATACACTACAACGTGATTCACATGATTTTGAACTTCTCATACCAAGATCACATCATACATGAGGAAGTCAACAACAGAATCAGACCAGCCACCGAACCGTCACGGCGACGCGCTCTCCATCGTCCAAGGGGAGAAATATGAGAGAGCGGGGACGTTTCAGGATCAACTGCCCTATTAAGACCCCATCCTGCAGGGCATAATTCAGAGGAGGCAGACAGGGTAAAAAAAGAGGTGAGAGGATAACATCAGCCAGAGTGAACATGCCCGTCCTTTACCATCTCAAAAGGGCCACAAACAACGACGAAAAATAAGGGAGATATTGTCATTAAGTCATCAGTATTGGGGCTGGAATAGCTCAGTGGTAGAGCGCCTGACTCGTTATCTTGGTGATGCGGGGGTTGCCGGTTCGAATCTCCGCCGGGCCGTTTCGGTACAGGGGGATTTTCCCCTCGGAGTTAACGTTGCTTCTGACTCCATTTCCCATACAGTCCTTCGAATGAGACTATAAACCGAAGTTCCGCGTGTGAACGCACGCATAACATCTTGCACACACGTAGAATCGCATCACGAATGCTCGGAAGAGAGGCCAAATTGGCCGTTGGTATGGATGACACGTCTCACATAGCATGCACCTTCCCCGAAGTTGGAGTATGGCTGCCCTAATGGCGGGATGAAATAAACGGTCATACACACAAAACTCCACTCCCTTCGTTGGGTAGATGGGATTAATTCTTGCCTGTCTATACAGGGAGTGTCCGCTGGAGTATCAGCCTGCGTAAGCAGAAAATAAAGTCATCAGTGGTGTTTTAACAACTCATACCCGGAGTTGCGACATAGGCAAGAGACAAACCAACCCAAGCCAACATGCAACGACAACGGATGGACTGGGTGGTCAGTGCCTCGCACATGTACTGGATTCAATGCAGTTTGACCAGATCTGATCTCACTGAGCTCAGAAACTTGACTTAAACTACTTGATTCGAAACAAAAACGAGCAGAGGTCTCTTAGGATGGTTTGGGTTTGTTTAGGTTGACTTAAGGGTGGATGGTTTAGGTTGTT
>JADBJO010006150.1:125000-127500 GCA_016801955.1 Conus betulinus
ACACACACACACACGCACACACACACACACACACACACACACACACACACACACACACACACACACACACACACACACAACAGAGAGAGTTAATCGCTGTGCACGTGCTGCATCAACCAAGACATCACACAATTCCGTCATGATTAAGCTTGTTACTGTGTTGTGGTAACTGCACCTTGATACAAGTGTTCTACCATTAGCTGAAGAAAAAAAGAAACACACGCGACACATAGCTGTGGAGCAAACTGTGATGGTGAGGTTGCACACTCAGTCAGACAACAACAAGCAGACAAACGATTGACAGTTCGTAAGCGAGGATGCCAACAGAAGTTAAGACACAACTTAAAGAGAACAACTGCAAAACTGAAAATGACGAACACGCGAACAAGAAGATGAATAGGAAGAATACAATGAGCGTTAGCACAACAGGTTCAACAAGAAGAAAATGATGAAAAGGTAAACAAGAAAATGTGTTGAAAGACCGAGTGTAACAACAAAATGATTATGAACAAAGGGAAAGGTTATAATGAACAACAGGACCGTGAAGTTGAAGAAGAGAACATGTGGACAAGATGCTGAACAAGAATATGATAACTGGTTAAGAACCGGGACAAAAAAAAAACACTGAACAACCATAAAAAAGGGAGAGGGGGGTGGGGAAGAAATGAAAGAGAAAACTATAGAAAAGTGGAACAACAAAATGAACTTTGAAAAGATGAACATGCTCTCAAGAAGATGAACGAAACGAATATGCTGAACAATCGAAACATTTTTTTTTTTAAAGCACAAGGGGATAATAAGTGGACCAGGGAGATGAGAAACAGAAGATAGATAAAGAACAAAGCGGAACACCCGATGAAGAGCAAGAAAAAGATGAACAAGCAGAACAAACAGATGAAGACGACGAAGATAATGAACAATTGCAATGAAAAGGTGAAGAGCGAGATGACGAACACGCGGACTTTTAAACAAAAAAATGAACAAGAAAGTGATGATCAATCGGATAAAAAAAAAAAAAAAAATGAAGCACAAGAAGACGATGATGAGCTGGTGGAGCAGCAAAATGCAGAACAAGAGGATCAAGAAGAAGGCAGAACAAAACAATGAAGAACGGATGACTCTTGTTTGTTTTGTGAGCTCTGTGCTGTCATTTCTGCTAGGCGATTCGGTGTTGTAAGCAGCATAATTTGGAGTTATGGGGAGTGTATTTATTTCATCATAGGAGCAAGAGTTACCCTACTTGTCCGTTTTTCACTGGTTACTGTTCCCTGCTTCATTTAAAATTTCCTTTGACAAGATATTGTGTGAGCAGAACAAAAATAACAAGTGTAATAATCATAAAAGTGATGATAATGTTGATGATGATGACGATGATGATGTAGAACAAGAAGATGATGAACAAACAAACAAAAAAAAAAAAGAGGAATAAGAAGGGTGACGAATAAACGGAACAAGAAAATGAAGAACCGGAAGTGGCTGAAGAACAATTGTGCTAAGAAACAGAATAAGCGGAAGATGAGAAGAAGCGGAACAAGACGGAGAACAAGAACCCGACGGACAAATAAACAGGGAAAGGACAGGGAAGAAGAAGCAGAAGAAAGCCATTACCTCCACTTTGTCCTCATCCTTTCAAAACAAAATCAGATCTGGTCATTACGACTGCATGTATATCGTTTAAATAATTCGATAGCAGCAAAAATATTGATTACAATGATTGAACCATTCTACCGATAATAATGATAATAGTAATAACTGATCACTTTTTAACGGACCGACAGTCTGCATAGGCAGCTCAAAGATGTCGCAGTCAGACTAACCAAGCGAAAAAAAGGTTGGAAATACTAATACTGTATGAACCGACGTGCAAAAAAACCAACACATGAGAAAAACTGGCGTGAGAATCTCTCTCTCTCTCTCTCTCTCTCCTCTCTCTCTCTCTCTCTCTCTCCTCTCTCTCTCTCTCTCTCTCTCTCTGGACATGTTTGGGAAAGCCCAGGTTTCGGAAATTGTAATTTGATCATACCAACCTTTAAAAATAGATTAATAGAGTGTTATAAGCAGGAATGGCATTTTGACATAACAACAAGGGATAAACAGATTCTCCTTTTATAGTTCTCCCATAAGGAAACCTATCTATTAGTTTTCATCAAGACTGGCATAGTAAAAAGGGGATATGTTCCTGTATCAAATTAGTTTTCTCTGACTAGATTAAGATGTGTTCCTGGCAAAATGCTTTGACTAGATTCTTGGGTGTCACTGAAACCTCATCGTTTACGACATTGTCAAAATGTTTCAGGAGAAAAATTTGAACTGCCCATTTTTGTTTTGTCAGAGAAACGGATATACACTTCATTTTGATTTGTCCGAAATATAAGGAACTAAGAGAACAGTACAACATTCCTGCCAAGTTCTATAAACACCCATCATGTTTTTAGATTATCAATGCTTTTGGCAAACCAGAACAGTATCGTAATAAATAATCTAGCAACATTTACATTCA
>JADBJO010006150.1:132500-141259 GCA_016801955.1 Conus betulinus
GAAAAAATCGTGATGTCAATATTTACACACACACACACAACACACACACACACACACACACACACCACACACACACACACACACAGAATCGAAACAGGGTAATTAAGCAGACTTTCTTTGTTTATTTATGCGAGAAAAACAACCTGGGCTCCACTCGAATTTCCTGTCTCACACGTTTTACCTGGATATCATGTGCTTCATCTCCTTGGCTAGCAGTCATAAAAAATGCTGGTCGGATTATCGCATTAAATTGACATTGCCATTTTTATCGAACAATATCAGTAATAGCACTGGTTAGAAACATACATCTAACCAAACTTTTCTTTTTTCATCTAGCAACACCAATAATAATAATAATAATAACACTGATTCATGAACACTATTTCACTGATCTATCCACTTTTAACCCCACAACATTAATAACAACATTAATCCGAGAAACATATAAACCGACGTTTCCCAATCTTATCCAACGATGCTTATCACATACCCTACCGGATTGAGAACCATATTAAACTGATCTCTCCAGATTCTTTGAAAATTTCAAAAAAATCAGTAACGATACTCGTACGGAATTCTCCTTATTTATGTAAAAAATAGAAGAGAGAGAGAGAGAGAGAGAGAGAGAGAGAGAGAGAGAGAGAGAGAGAGAGAGAGAGAGACAGACAGACAGACAGACAGACAGAGAAGGCGCAAAGAACAATGACAAAGAAGACGCTACCTTTAAAAAAAAAAAATAATGGCACAGAGAGAGAGAGAGAGAGAGAGAGAGAGAGAGAGAGAGAGAGAGAAGACTGAAATAACAGTGACAAAGACTCTACTATCTAAACAAACAACAACAACGACAAAGACAAGAACAGCAATAACAAAACCGACAAAGACGCCAGCACCACCAAGCACAATAACAACACTGACACCGCCAAGAGCAACATGGACAACTGTCACCACATCACTTATATACCAAAGACACCACCACCACCAGTCCGCAGAGCCCTGACGTCAGAACGACACTGACGTGACCTTACCTGGTGTAACTCAACAACGATCATTTTAAAGACAGCAACAACATCAACAACAGCTCTCATGGCACTGACCTGAGGACGACGTTGAAGTGACCTTCTCCACTGTCCTCGGAAGTCTCGGTGGCTGAGGACAGGGTGGTGGTGCTTCTGAAACACGTCAACAACGTAAGAAACACGTCAATGAGAACACGTAAAAAACACAACAACAGAAACAACGTCATAACACGTAAAACACAACAACACAAGAAACACGTCAAAACACGTCAAAATACGCCAGCAGCAAAGAAACACGTCAACGAGAACACGTAAAACACGTCAACAGCACAAGAAACACGTCAACGAGAACACGTAAAACGGGTCACACCACAAAAAAACGCGTCAAAGAGAACACGTAAAACACGTCAACAACACAAGAAACACGTCACAGCACGTAAAATACGCCAGCAACAAAAGAAACACGTCAACGAGAACATATCAAATATATCACACAACACGAGAACACGTCAACGAGAACACGTAAAACACGTCAACAACACAAGAAACACGTCACAACACGTAAAACACGCTAACAACAAGAGAAAACACGTCAACAAAACACGTGAAACATGTCAACAACACAAGAAATACGTCAACGAGAACACGTAAAACACGTCAACACACAAAAAACGTTTCAACGAGAACACGTAAAACACGTCAACAACACAAGAAACGTCACAACACGTGAAACACGACAACAACACAAAAAACACGTCAACGAGAACACGTAACACACGTCAACAACACAAGAAATACGTCAACGAGAACACGTAAAACGAGTCAATAACACAAGAAATACGTCATTGAGAACGCGTAAAACGAGTCAACAACACAAACCATCTTAACGATAACACGTAAAACATGTAAACAACACAAGAAACACTGTCAACAATACAAGAAACATCACGAGACCACGTAAAACACGTCAACAACACGTGTTATGCGTCAACAACATGACGGGATAGAAACCCAACAGCATGAATGGAATATCCCAACAATAGCACGTAAAACACGTGACGTAAAGCACGTCAACAATAACGTCAAAATACGCCGACAACAGGACGAGAACCATGTCAACATACAATAGGTGAAGCACATCAACATTAGCACATGAAACACGTCAGCAAAAGCAAACAAGAACCATAAACACGTCATCAACAACGTACTAAAAGACGTCAACAACAAAACCACACACACACACACACACACACACACACACACACACACACACACAAAGAACGCACGCACGCGCGAATTTACACACACACACACACACACACACACACACACACACACACACACACACACAAGAACGCACGCACGCGCAATTTCACACACACACACACACACACACACCACACACACACACACACACACACACACACACACACACACATCCATTCAGCAGAGCTCGCTAATAAAGCTGAACGCACGGCCGAAAACATCAACTAACGACTATCCTATGTTCTTCCACAAACCTACAGTAGTATACATTCCCTGCCTTTCCTTTTCCTTCCTCCGTTACCGTCCCCACCCCACCCCACTCCCCACTCCACCCCACCCCCCTTCTCATTCCACCCCCCCTCTCTCTCTCTCTCCCCCCCTCTCCTCTCTCTCTCTCTCTCTCTCTCTCTCTCTCTCTCTCCCCCCCCCCCCCCCCCTCCTCCTCCTCCTCTTCCTCCACCTCCTCCTCCTTCCACATTCTGTTGCTGTGTAAATGTTTGTCACAATGTTTCAGTGGGTAGCGGCGGATCGAACTCACGATCCTTGCGTTGAAAAGTCCAATGTTCTAATCATGCAGGGCCTACTGCCCCACCCGTCATTCCAAGACAAAGTCCTTCGTACTAGAATGCTAATGTCATACGTCAAGAAGCTTTCGTGCGTTGTAGATGTGTCGCGTTGTGCTGTGCTGTGCTGTTTTGTGCTGTGCTGTACTGTGCTGTGCTGTGCTGTGCTGTGCTGTGCTGTGCTGTGCTGTGTAGTGCAGTTTTGTGCTGTTGTGTTGTGTTGTGTGTGCTGTGCTGTGCTGTGCTGTGCTGTGCTGTGCTGTGCTGTGCTTTGTTGTGTTGCGTTGCGTTGTGTCATTTTATGCTGTGCCGTGCTGTGTTGTGTTGTGTTATTTCATGCTGTGCTGTGCTGTGTTGTCCTGTGTTATTTCATGCTGTGCTGTGTTGCATCGTGTCGCATCACATAGTGTCAAACCGCATTGCGGGGCATTCTGTTGTATGTATGCTATTATGCATTGTATTTTGTTGTGGTGTTGTGCATTTTGCTGTATTGTATATTGTATTGCAATGCGTTGCATTGCATTATATCGTATTGCATTGTACGTTATCGTATTGGGTAGTTATCGTTTTTTACTGTACGAGTTAGTGGTCATGAGCCAGCATTCCAGCTTTTTTTTTTTTTTTAATGATTCGTCTTTGATCAGGTTTTTTTTTATTTGTGTACTTAGTTATTCATGTATGCCGCTATTCATTTACATATCTATTTACTTACTTACTTACTTGCTTACTTACTTACTTTATTTATTTATCTATTTATTTATTTATTTATTTATTTACTCATTCATTCATTCATTGATGTGTTGTAGCAAGTATGGGGTACGCAGTACATCCTCAAGGTAACTGACATTGCATCGCATCGAATAGAACTGTATCCCACTGCACTGCATTGTTTTGAATTGCAGTGTAGTGTAGTGTAGTGTAGTGTAGTGTAGTGTGTAGTGTAGTGTAGTGTAGTGTAGTGTAGTGTAGTGTAGTGTAGTGTAGTGTGTAGTGTAGCGCAGTGCAGTGCAGTGCAGTGCAATGTAGTGTAGTGTAGTGTATCATATTGTATAAGTCTCTGAACACAACAGTTCTCTGTATGGAACTCTCTTGCTGCTGTGCAGGGATGAGGGTTTTATTGAAGCCTAGCAGCACCCAGATCATACAAAATCAGGCCACAGATGAGTTGTGTGTAAAGCAGCCTTCTTTTCACTACTTTCACTAGATGGTCAGAACATAAACGTGAACACGGAGAACGTCAATAAATGCATAATGGACATCAATAAGACAACGGGTATAAAGTAATACGTGCAAAGATAAGATGGCATCAGTGCGAATAAGATAATGAACACCAACATGAACATAACGAACATCAATACAATAGCGAACATCAACACGAACGACATCAATATTGAGGCATATCAGGTAGGTAATCCAGAAAGCTTTGCCAGCAGATTGAAACATTTCATTTCGAAATGACCGAATGTCGTATGTTTTGCCTTGCACAGAAATATGATTTACGATGATTCTGTTCGTCACCATCCAACATACACTGGAGAACCCCGTCCTAAGAGCAGACCAAAGAAATCGTGGTTGAACAACTACAAGGATTGGGATGACAACGACACCTCTATTCTGTTGCCCGTGACCGACAAAACAAAGTCGTGAATATTCCTGGTTGCTCCAGCGTTCTTCACGGCACATCGATGAATCGCGTTCCCTGGACGGAGATTATGACGATTATTCAGGCCTTCACTGGCTATAGGTCTGGAAAGTGACCATTGTGCGTGGTTTCAGTGAAGGCTGGCTCTAACAGTAGTAAAGGGTATGTGTGTGTGTGTGTGTGTGTGTGTGTGTGTGTGTGTGTGTGTGTGTGTGTGCGTGCGTGCGTGCGTGCGTGCGCGTGCGTGCGTGCGTGCGTGTGTGTGTGTGTGTGTGTGTGTGTGTGTGTGTGTGTGTGTGGTGTGTGTGTGTGTGTGTGTGTGTGTGTGTGTGTGTGTGTGTGCGTGCGTGCTTGCGTGCGTATGCGTGTGTGTGTGTGTGTGTGTGTGTGTGTGTGTGTGTGTGTGTGTGTGTGTGTATGGGTGTGTGTGACAGACAGAGAGAGAGAGAGAGAGGATGGAGGGGGGACGAGGATGTCTAAGTAACCTTACAGAACGTTTCACAGACCACACAGCCGAAAGAAATAAAAACGAAAACCAGATACGGTAAATAATATCTGACGCTCAAGTCGACCCGAACACACAACCACAAACAACAATACCAGCCACAACGACAATTGCAAAACGACATCGACCCCTGGTCGTCTCACAAAAGAGGTAAGGGGGAGGGCGGGGGGGGGGGGGGGCGGGGGGGGGGGGGGGAGTGGGGAATGTAAATGGAATGAGAGGCAGGACGGAGCTGGAAGTGCTGAATAGCTTACTGATTACTCACCCAAAATTATAATCCTCGGAATCAGAGTCTGACTCCATCCTGGTGAATTTGCGTGGCATCCTGACGGCGTATTTACTGTCATATGTGTGACGAAACCGACGAAAAGAAGTTCACCGATTCAATGCAGATGTTCGATCGCGTTCCTCGCTGTCAAAACTTTGGGTTAAAACCCAGGATCTAAGTCTCTTTACTGGCTGGCTTTTCCCGCAGTGTCATCATTCCGCTGAATCCGTTGACATTGCTTTGCTTAGTCAGAGTTGTAAAGAGTATGCTGTACTACACAAAATCATCGTACTTCAGTTGTTTTACAGCAGACACACCGGATGACGGCCGCGGCAAGAGGGCTCTCCAACAGCTGAAAAGTTTACTGTACTAGACGAATCACGTTATCTCGACACACGTTTAGTTAAGAGAGAGAGAGAGAAAGAGAGAGAGAGAGAGAGAGAGAGAGAGAGAGAGAGAGAGAGAGAGAGAGAGAGAGAGAGAGAGAGAATAAACATCCAAATCTGACTCAGCTTCTCTTCGCTTATGGTTCACTAAATCTACGATGAAGACAATATACGTTTCCTTCAAGGGTTAGAGTTCAAAAGTTCACAGAAAATCTTTTGGCCATTCATAAACTTGCTCTTATTTCATTCCAGCACACTTTGAATAGAAACATCTGACCCGTAGATATTCTTCACATGATATTCACACGTCTCAAACAATATTGAACATTTTTCTGTGGTCTCTGTTTCATTTGTAATTGACTTTCAGTAGTCTCTGTCGCTGGGCAGACATGTCACACATGACGTTTCACAGTCCTTCAACTTGAAATGTAGTCTATGATTTGTACTCACTGCAGCAGCACTTTTTTTGATTGTTTGTTTTGTTTTTTTTTTTGTTTTGTTTTTTTTTTTTGGTTTGTTTTTTGGTTTTTGTTTCCTCGCTCTCTTTCTCTCCCTGACAATTATATATCAAAGTTGCACACTGACTCAGTCATCATTCAATAATTATTGCAGATTCATGACTGTTAATACCCAAAAAGCCAGGGTTTTTTTTTCTGCCGAGTTCATAACTCCTCTTGAACACTTTGAGTCTGAAATCCAAAAGCACGATTAACCTCACATCTTTGTTTCTTCTGAGTGATGCATTCACTGCAAAACATGTAGAGCTGACCGTCTTTCAATTCTGTGTTTTGGCACTCACTGACTTAAAATGCAGTGTTAGCAGTCGATCGTTACAGGCATTCACACTGACCTCCCAAAGAACTCAGGTATCAGTAGACCTTGGGGGATGTTCAAAATGCCCCCTAATCATCCCTATTCTATTCCATACGAACTGTGTGGTAGCTATTCTCTCGGGCGTCTCATGTCTCATCAATCTCAGATCACATTAGGTGACAAAGCCTGTAACAAAACGGTTCGTCGACGTTAAAAAGAATCCTGTTGTGGTCGGTACAGACTCCGCACAAAAGAATGTCGTCTGCTTTTTCCCGTCTCAGGCAGGGGGACGTTTAGTTGTTTCGCAAAGGGAGAGCATTAAAATGGACTCCCATCCACCATTCCCCCACCCCCACCCCAGTCCCTTTTTTTTCTTTTTTTTTTTTTTTTTTTTTTTTTTTTTTTTTTTTAAACACGATTTATGTTGAACGTTTCCCCCCCTTGCCAAATTCTGAAACAAAAAATGTTTAGTACCGTTTTATGTCCTTCGACAACCTGCTGCAAAACTGAGAAGGGGCGGTAAGAAGCGTATATGCAAGGGAGAGAGAGAGAGAGGGGGGGGGTGCTATTTTTGTTGTTCGGCCTTGCCGGTGTGCGTGTTCACTGACAAGACTTCCAAATAAGTCCGGTTTTCAGGCTCTACAACTGTCAGCTGCACTAGGAAGGGGAAAAAAAAACCAGTTTTCATAAACTTTTTTTTTCTAACATACACTCGGTGGTATGTAACCGATTTATATCAGAAGGCAAGACAGAAATGTACCCTTCTTCTAGCAAGCAAGACAAGAATGTATGTCAAGTGTTAATCTCTTCATTCTAAACAGCTGAGTTAGCAGCCATAACAGCCACAAAATCAAAACTATCATCAGTCATATATAATTAAATGGTACAGTGGAACCTCTCAATAACCACCAGAACTCCTTACAATTAGGGTCTTCCAAGGGAAAAGTCTTCAATGGCTGTGTACCTCAAACGCAAACAAAACAACAAAAAATCTTAGAGCAGGAGTCTTCATCTTAAGGAAATTCAATATAGGCAAAAATTAAAATGTTCCAGATGACAATTTTCAAATAAAAGGAGTCTTTCTTTTTGGTGTTTTTTTTTTTCAACTGCAAGGCATCACTGTTCATATATAACAAAATGGAAACTGAACCAATATGACCTTACACAAACACACACACACACACACACACACACACACACACACACACACAGAGTATGACCTTAAACACACCACACACACACAAAGTAACAACAAACTTGGCAGTCCTTCTTGTGCAACATTTAGGGTATAAGGGGGAAACAAATGGAAGAAAGACAGAAAAGAAGGCGAAGCCAAAGGGAAGTTGTAAAGGGAAAAATACAAGACATATAGATCAGAAAGGACAATCAATTCAACTTAACATACAAAAACAAGGTTGGGAGTTGTAAAGGGAAAAATACAAGACATACAGATCAGAAAGGACAAGCAATTCAACTTAACATACAAAAACAAGGTTGGGTGTGGTAAAGGGAAAAAAAACAATGCAACACAAAAAGGCTAGAAAGGAGCAGCAATCCAACAAAACATACAATAACAAGGTTTGGTGACAGACAACGGAGTGCTCCAATATCAAAGAAGAATTAACAGCATGCTGAACAGTCTACTATCTAACTCTTCCTTCGTTTTAACAGAATGCAAGACATGCATCTCCTACCTAGGATTTTTTCTTTTCATATGAAAGTACATGAGCCCAACGAGCTCCTAAAAATAGCAGCAATGTATTTCTAGAAAATATTTCAGCAATGAATTACTGCCACCTAGAACAAACATCCACATGACATTTGCCAAGCTATATCAGGTAAACATTTAAAACTTTTTTTGCAAAATACATTTCTGTAAAATATGCCTTCCTGATGGTGGCTGTGGAAGTGGTGGTGTGTGTATACGAGTGCCTGTGTGTTTCATCAGATTTACATTATGTGGGCATGAGTATGTTTTTCTCAGACTTAACATTCCCCCTTTCTATTTTGAAGCCATTATTCCCGCCCCGGAGGTACCAAAACATTATAAATCACCATACTATTATCTGGATTGTTATGGAATAGAACTGCTGATCCTATTCATACAGCAGCGCAGCCTGAAGACATCATGCTGCTGTCAAGGGCAAGACTCCTTTCTGCATAACAATCGTACAGAAACATAATCATATGCAGTGATGTAAACAGAATCCATACTGTTCATGAAAATTCCACACCTAAACTCATTGCCCACCCCCCTGTTCAGTCTGAGATTCACTTCTCACAATCCGAGATTCACTTTC